>JASDQU010508262.1:0-40831 GCA_032191745.1 Picea mariana
CAACAAGTGGGTAATGCGTATGCTTGCTTCTCTTATGCATATGGAGGTAACCTTGTGTATTTTCTTTGTTGAATCTTGCAATATTAGATCTTGAATAAAGTGTTATTTGAGTAGGGTAGATGGTGCGTATGCCCTTTTATCTTATGAATCTTATTGCATACCTAAATTGAAGTGTCGTTTATGTTATTTGCTCTAACATTCTATCTGGTATATGCTTGATCTATAAGGAGGATTGGAGGTTAGCTTCCAAGGTTTCATTGGGAAGACCTTCTAGAAGGGAAGGGTCTCTTGAATCCATACATACTTCAGCTATCTTGATTATTGCCCTGCTATTTATATGTTGTACATCCACCTCATTTTCAGCTAGCATATCTTGGTTTAGATAGGTCAATAATAATTTTGAATCTATATTTTGTCTTGTGGAAGGTTCTTGCTCCAAAAGGGCAAGGGTTTTCTTAATGTTTGCTTGTTGTATGTAGCCATCCTAGCAAGGATATCTTGCTGTTATAACAGGTATATCAGATCTGGAAGGAGGCTCTTGGCTGCCCCAAAAAGACATACAACACTCAATAACCCCTTGGGGGACTTTGTAGCTATCTCTCACCTTTCTTGTCTTTTTCTAGCCTAGAAAGTGCACTTTTCTTCTTTTCTTGCTTGTTTGTTTGAGCTTGAGGTGTAAGAGGGGAAGTGGTACGACCTCCCCTCTTCTTCAAGCTTGTGGGTAGGCTAGGACGTGGGTAGATCTAGCTCTTCCCTCATTTTTTTTCCTTCATTTTTCTGTTTTACTTAGCTTGGCCGTACGGTTTAGAAGGTGAGGGCACCTTCTCAACCTTACGTGGGCATATGCTTGATTAGCTTGTAGATTAGTTTGCTGTTTGAGTTAACTTCATTTCTTGCTCGTATCTTGCTAAGTTTGGCTTAATCATAAGATCTAAAAACACTCTAATAAACTAAGACAAGATAACTAATAAACCTTCCTATTTGGGTGAGGAACCCCCAAAGAGGTAAGGATAAGTTTTAATCTCTTTTCCCTCATGTGATGTAGTAGATCTAATTGGTTTAATGTCTCTAATGCTTTGGTTTTAGATCTGATATCACATCCTAAGCCCATTGGGCAACACACTTTAATTTTTTTGTTTAAATCTTGTCTAGTTTATTTCCTTTCAAGTCTTTAATCTCTCTTTCAAGCACACATATTTTAATCTTACATGCTTTTTATCTCTTAAGGTGCTTAATAACTAAGTGGTTATTGGATTCATTGTTTATTTTCTATTGATAGCCACGTCTTGGGCTTGTAACTTGTGGAGTGGTGTAACTTAGCAAACATATTAAATTTTCTTTCTTCTCATTTCATAAGGCAAGCTGTTCTTGCCATTGATTCATGATATCTAATCAAGTAATGTGATATGTATATGATCTAAATGTATCTTTCTCTTTAAGCATTGTATCTCATCTCCTTTTTATGTGTTGATGTGTTTAATGGTTTAAGATTTAACAACACTTTTTGAGCACTTTAAGTTTCGGCCATCTCATTATTTTGCATTTTTAAAGTGACTTAAAACTCTTGAAACACTCTTGCAGTCACCTAAAAGTCTACCTAATTGATATATATACTTAATAGACTATTTTAGGGTACCTTAGACCACCATCTCCACCATCTAAAATGGGTTTGAGGGATACCCGGGGGGAAGTGGCGGGGGACCGTCCCGTGATCCTTAAGGGGATCCTTTCCGGGAGAACTCTTACTGTCAGGACTGACCTGGGAAGCTAGGGTGGGCCTCGTTGCCTTACTATCTTGAGCACCCGGCAGTTATTTGGCAATAGGAGGAGGCTTTGGTGAAAGCCAAATAAACTTAAAATCCTTAAGAAAAGCCTAACTATTTAATCCCTTGGCCACATCTAATAATATTTTGGGGGGTTTGATAGTAAAGAGTGTAGATTGTCTTCTTTCCTTCATAATATTGTGCTTAATCTTCATAATCTTATTGATGAAGTAATTTGTTGATGATCTAGTGTAGATGATGATGTGGTGAATGCTCAAGTCTTCTTTTTCCTGCACACATTAAACATACTTGGTTAGATTGTAATATCTCATTCTTTTGTAAAGCTTGTAAATGAATGTATATGATATTTTTTCATTGAGTTATTCTTATTTGTAAATCTGTAACTTATAATTTTGTTCAAACACTTTGTAATCTATTGTAACGAACCACCCTTTAACATAGTTGACCCCTTGCCCAATTGATAGGCACTAGTCTTAGTTGACCTAGGGAAAGGACTTGACTCTCATGCTAACCCTTGCACATTGCATGGTTGCCTTAGCATCTTAGGATTAGAATCCCCTCTAACCTTAACCAATTAAAATTAACTCCTAGAACCTAACTCTAATACACATAGTAACTAAGGACTACCCCCTCTGGCTTCCCTAGGAGTAAGCCTAGACGGAAGAGGTTCCGGTCAAAGTGACAGCGTGGGCTGTGAACCTAGGCATTGTGCCTCCAAGGACACACTAAGTGAGCCGAACTCAAGCTCACGTTTGCAAGGGTGTATAAGGATGGCAACAGATGCCACTTGTCAACCCAGGGAAGATTCGAAAGATACATGTGTACTATGCCTCGTGTCCTTTGAAATTTTATGAAAGAGTGATAACGGATTCTTTCGGGTTTCGGGTTTTTAAAGTTATGACTTGTCGAAATGCCCGAAGCGCGAAACTCCGAAGCGACCTTTTAGTGATTTAGCTATTTAATAATCAGGCGGCTCCACAACTTCGAAGAGCTTAGGATTGTCAGATCAACTGAGGAATTCCATCAATGACGAATATTACACGTGCCTTGTTACGATTTAACCAGAGATGATTTTGGTTTAAAGTTTCAAGGTTGTAGGATTATAAATGTTCCAACAAAGGTTACCAAGTTTAAGTATGGGAGGGCCTTCATCCAACCCTATTAGGTGTGCCACCTGAACAATAAGTTACCCAAGGAGAGAGATAGGTCCCGAGAGTGACAAGGGAAAGTAAAAACCCATCAAGAGAAAGTATGAGTGTGATATGGTATTAGGCTTACTTCATGGCTTATGATATCCATTTCTATGAGCACCTTTGTAGAGGTGGTGCTTGCTTGCTTGAGATACCCTTTCCACAGTACTTTTTGCATTTTGAACCCCTTAATTTTCCTTTTGAAACCCAATTATCATTTGCAAGTCCCCTTTACAAGATTTCAAGATTCATTCCTTTATATTTTACTGGGCAATAGTCTTATATAATTGGTGCATTCATTCGCATCTAGACAGGGGCAATTACCATTAGAGGGGTAGAGCTCAAGCTGGCCTAAGGATTTTATGGTGGCCTTTATATGTATGTATGTATTTATGTACAACAACTGCATCATCCTCTGAGCCTTCAACCCCTTCTTCTCATGAGAGAATGGGCCATAGATGAAGTTTGGGATTTATGAAAGGATTTATGATGGGAAATGTTAAGTATGATCGGGAGGGGAATGTTACCCTTGGGAGGGCCCCCCAGTATTACTCCCTTTTCCCTAGGCGATGACAGCACAAGACTAGGGAACATAAGCTGACCGCCAAGGTGAAATGAGGCAACCAAGACAATTTCTCAAGCAAGTGATCCACTATCCAACTTCAACCAAATATCCTTGTCTACATGCCCAATAAATTAAACACAACACCTTGCATGAAGAAAGGATTAGTCATACCTCATGGTGATGCTGGCTTACCATGCCCCATAGCCTGGGTTTCTTGGATATGATGAGCTTCGGTTGATTTGTGTTGRGAGGAAAATCAAGGGGGGTTGTTGGGCTYTGCTGGTCAATTTGGCTCTCGACACTCCATGTCTGCTACCTACGGGCCTTGAGACATGATCTCCTTAGTTACCCCTAGCCTGGGGGGGTAATAGGCCATCCTGGGCATCCTAGTTCCGTGTTGTCACTCCTGGGGAAAAAGGGGTACTAYTGGTGGTTCCTTGAAAGAGGTAACGTTCCATTCCCAATCATGCCTACCACTTTTCATCCTTGATCCTTCCATTTTCCCACCTTTTGAGTAATGTGGTTACATGTACATCAAAAAGGCATGTACCTCATTCTCTTATGAGAAGAAGGGGCTAAAGGCCCAGAGGTAGATTGCAGTTGGAAGAAAAAGAAAGAAATGGGATAATTAGGACAGTTAAAATCCACAAGTCCACAATTGAGCTCTACCCCCTCATTAATGGCGATCACCCCTAGTCCTAATGCGAGTAAACACATTCATTTATAAAAAAGGACTTGATTATATCTCGAATAACAACAAAGGAAGTGCTATGCTTGAAACCTTTTTAAGGGGACTCACAATCATGTAAAAAAAATAAAAGAAAAAGGTAAATAAAGGGGTTTGGAATGCAAAAAGCGTCGAGGAAAGGGTAACTCAATCGCCAAGCATACCCTCTACAAAGGCACTCATGGAGGCGAGCCCATACATTGTCTTGCATGTTCATGACTCCATGCACAGAAGTAAACCCCATGACCACCTCACATTTGTTACATATATCTGATTGGTTCTTCTGGAAATATCTCTCTACTTGGGTACTGGCACACCTAATAGGTTCCTTTGATGGCCCTCCCATACCTAAACCTGCCAAATCGCATAACGTTTTGGGCTTGTGTAAAGTTTGAAGGGGATACCCAATGAGAGTTGTTCATTTGGCTTTTGTATTACTTGATGGCTTGCTTTATATTCTTCTTAGGACTACTGTAGCTTATGATTGTTGGTTTTACTTGATTCCATGGCCTTGACTGACTTGAGTTCACTTAACATGGTTTTTGGAGAATGTTTTGGTGCTTTCACCTCAGAACATTGTGCACTTTGTACAGGATACAACACGTGTGATGCAGAGCGTTGGGTCACTTGATGATTGACCCCCTTCAGATACATCCTCTCACACCTCCCGGACCTTGGATGATGGACAAATGGGCTCTCATTTGACAGATATGGTCACGATGGCAGGCAGATGGGTAGAAATCCCACACCTTGGACAATGCACCCATACCTTATTCAACCATTGATGGAGGATATTGCACCTGATTATGCTCAGACACCATTCAAAGAGGTGATGCATGATCATTCCACTTGGACGCTGGCCTTCCTCACCCTGGATGTTGCGCTATTGATGATGACGCCATGTGCTAGGGTTTGTTGATGATGTTGGGGCTTGTTTTCCCATTAGACACCACTTGATGGCTTTGATATGTGACATGGCACTTGATGAGGATCTTCCACCTTTCTTGCACCATCTGGGGATGACATGTGGCCTTGGGAGGCTCTCTTCACCCTTTTAGAGGCTATCCGAGGGGTCGACCCCACTTATATCATGGATTATTGTTGTTTTACTCTATCATTGTGGACATTAGCACTTGGTTACCTCATATAAATAGAGGGAGCACTCACTTTATCAAATCATCATTCTCACACTTGTGGGATCATCACTACTTGTCTCTTTCTCTCTCATATTTCGCTTGGAGTACTTGTACGCACTTTTTGAAGGAGTATCTTTATTGGATGCTTTTCTCTTGTTTGATGGATGAATGTTGAGCTAGGGTTTTCTCATGCATAGCGCTTGACCTAGTAAGTGTTCTTCTTCAAGTTTTATGCTTGCTTATGGTGTATTATGGTGAATGCTATTTTAGATGTTTAATTGTTGCATGTTACCTTGTATGCTAGAAATATTGGGAGGGATTAAGATTGTTTATTCCCCTCCCTACTTTCATTTATCATTAATTTGTTGAAGCATTTAAGACTTAGTATAGGGCTTAAGAGTATTTATCCCCCAGGGTTTTGTCTTAGCTAGTTCAATTTCTAGGGATTAACATTGGTTATCCCCCTAGGGGTTGACCTAGTTCAATTAAGACCTTGCTAGACGCTAGAAAGTAAAACGACATCTAAGGTTTATGAGGGTATATTCCCTAGGGTTTGTTTTCAAGAAGTTTGGGCTTGGTTCTATGATGGTATAGCTCCAAGTTTTGATCTTCACACCCCTCTCTTTCCTTTAGCAACCTTCTTGGTGTTTACTTTGACTCCATTTGCCCAAGGAAAGAGAAAACGACACTAGTCTTATTAATTGCAAGTGATGGTTGAAACCCTGGCATTAGCTAGAACTCTCTCTCAAAACTCTCTCCTAGATTAGCTTTGTGACATCATTGGCAAGACAATTACACTCCAACGCTTTGAAGAATCATTAATGATCTTGCTGCTGTCATAAATGAATGCTACACCTATTAGGGCTTGCATATATTGCTGAATATTTTCTTAATATTGTGGCAAAACTTGCTCATGTCTAACAATTGGATATTGTTCTACTTGTTGAAGACTAAATTCTAAGATATAATTGCTAGTTTTCTGGGCTGATTTTCTGGCTGCTGTTGGAAATTGTTTATTGCTGATATACACTGGTCTACTGCTGCAATTCTACAACAACAGTTAGTTTTTCTTCATATCTTGTGTCTAAAGGTGCTTAGTAGGTGATATAACTTGGTAATTGGCTATTATATACATTGAAATGTTTCTTGTCTCACATGGGTTAACCAATTATCTTGCACAACTAATTTTACCCTTCATCTCTCCTAGACCTAGCCTAACCCATTGAGTGACTAAGATAGGGGGTTATAGACTTTCCTTAGCTTGCTATAGCATCCCTTGAGGTCACTAGGGAATCCCCCCTTGTGTTGGACCTCTTTCCTTCACTAAAACAAGGGAAGTACTTTCCTAGGTGACAATGACGAGCACTTATAGTTGTTACACAAGATTGACATCTTGTGGAGGGCTTTTCACAAGTATAAATCCTGTGATAACAGTGATCATTTAGAGAGTTGTCATCTTTGAAGAGAAGTCCTCTTCTTCAGGGTCACATCTTGTTTCTTCTGTTTTTGTTGATGTTGTGTCTTCTAATGATTTATATATGCCTAGCCCAAATATTGAATCTATTGATGAGGTAGTTGTAGAGCCTTCTAGAAAAGTTCTTAGTACGTCTACATCTTCTCCTGACACTAAGATTCACTACCCCAACTGGTACGTTAAAATCCTAGATGATGTAGGTTTTGATGCTTGGATTCCTCCTAGCAAGAGGCAATCTGCCACTTTTTCTCTTATGGAAAAAGTCATGGCTACTTGTGATCCTTGGTCTTATGAGGATGTTTTTGATAAACCAAAATGGGAGGACGCAAGGGTAGATGAATAGAACTATGATGAAAAATCAGACTTGAATTTCTTGCCCTCCAAGGAAGAACACTATTGGTTGTAAATGGATCTACAAGACCAAATTTTCTTTAGATGGATACATTGAGAAGCATAAAGTTCACTTGGTTGCTTAGGCACTTTCTAAGAAGGAAGGTATTGATTACACTAAGACCTTTGCCCTATTGCCAAGATGGACACCATGCGAGTTGTTTTATTGCTTGCTGCTAAAATTTTCGACAATCATAACCTACCATGCATCCATCTTGTGTGAGAATTTCACCAACACATTCTATGCAAGCATCCCTGCACACAACAGAATACTTTTTTAGTGGGAGATTCACTAGATGGATGTGAAATCCACTTTTCTTAAAGGTGATCTTTGTGAGGAGATTTATATGGTGCAACCTCTTGGTTTTGTTACAGATGGCACTTCTAAACTTATCTGGTGCTTGAAGAAGTCTTTGTATGAGATGAAGCAATCCCCTAATGCATGGTTTGAGAAAATTGATAAATTCTCTCTCTAGTGGTTTCAGTTGTTGTCATTTTGATCCTAACCTTTATGTCAAAGATATATATGGAGATATTTTGATACTGGTTCCTTATGAAGATGATTTGATTTTTATAGGGAGTAGTCCCGACATGATTATTGACATGAAAAAGAAGCTTACATCCAGTTAGAAATGAGTGATTTGGGCCTTTTGCATTAATTTCATGAGATGCAAGTTTTTCTGTTAGTTGATGGTGTTGTCATTTCACAGCCCAAGTATGCTCTTGACCTTGTTAAAAGATTTTGCATGGAGGATTGCAACCTTTGTCCTAACCCTTTTTACTTTGGAGTCAATTTCACTAGGCAATGTACTTCAGCATGAGTGGATGCTACCTTGTATTGACAACTTATTGGCAACCTCTTGTACTTGAGTCATAGCATACTTTACATCACCTTTTTTTTCATCTTGTCTCTAGATATATGCAGCGGCTGAAGGAAATCCATTGGCTTGTAGCAAAGAGGATTTTGAAATTTTTTAAGGGTGCTTACCAATCTGGTATTCAATACTCTTATGGGGTTAGGGGAAGTTGGTTGGATATACTGATTTAGAATAGGTTGGGGATTGGAATGAGTGAAAGTCCACTTCTGGTTATGCCCACCATCTCTTGAGTCTTGTTGCATGGTTAAGCAAGAAACAAGAGCTCCTTTCTTCCTCAAAGGCCAAGTACATAAGTGCTTCCATAGCTGGGTAGGAAGCTGTATGGGTTCAGATACTTTTGGAGGAGCTTGAACTTCGTTAGGAGCAGGTGGTGTCACTTCAATGTTAAAACCAGGGTGCCATTCAGATTGCTTGCCATCAAGTGTATCACTCAAAGATGAAGCATATTGATGTCCATCAACAACCAGGGTGCCATTTAGATTGTTTTCCATCAAGTGTATCACTCGAAGATGAAGTATATTGATGTCCATCAACTCTATATTTGGCAACTATACATGATCAGATTATTCATATGGAGTATCGCCACATTGAGGACCAGATTGTTGACTTATTTACTAGGCCTATGACAGAGGCCAAATTTGTCAAGTTTCGGATTTTGCTTGGGATGAAGGAAGTTATCATCAAGGGGGGATAAGCTTGTAATTTCCCTTCCTATCCCCAAGTCCAGATTAAGGAGGATGTTGGTGTAATTAATGTTCCACGTAGTCTTGACTTAGTGGATATTATGTGTCTTTGATGAAAGGCTTTAATGGTCTATCATTAGTGGTTTAATTGTATGTATTTAATGTTATAGTTAGCCTCGAGCTAAACACTATATAAAGCAGTCTTGATCCTCTTTGTAATCATCATGCGTGACACAAGAATAACAAACACGCAGTCTTGATCCTCTTTGTAATCATGATGTGTGACACAAGAATAACAAACATTTCTTGTAAAGGTTTTCTCCAGTATAGTCTTCGTGTTCATGTCATCTTGTGTGGTGACTCAACTTATGGCATTTCTGTGTTTTAAATTTTAACGGTTGTTCTCCCACCTCTGAACAACTTCCTCCGAGGACACATTACAATATAATTTCCAACATATACATCATTATTAGTTTGTGGCATTTCCTTTCGGATTTTTATTAGTCATCAAACATTTAATTTTTTACATTTATTCTTCAGAACAGATCTTTTCATATTGCTCTCTTCCTCAATTCAAGAAGTTCCAAGTATGTTCATTTCCCCTTTTCCTACCTGTTTCTGGGTTCCTCAGGATTTCATGTATTGTGAAGTTGTTGTAACTTGCCTCTTAGGATTCTTAACATCCTTTCTCATTTGACCAGCCCACTTTCAGATGTCCAGTGCTTAGCTGGCAATGGTTACGTTCTAGCATGTTTAATGACTAGCTGATGCCTAAAGGGCTTATTCACAACAAGTGGGTAGCAGTCAGACGGCTAGCAAGATGGGGAGAGCGCATTTTCTTGGCTTCATGGTGAACGAGTAGATGGGAAATGTTTCTACAAGATATGCATATAGGTGATCTAGCAAAGGCAGATGAAGGGTTGCCATCCTCGTATTTTGAAGAGCTGGCTTATAATCACAGTTGTCATTGAGTTGGGAGCAATAAAATATTGTATTTCTTATGATAATTACTTCATGGGCTATTTGTGATGTCTGTTCAGACTTGCACAAAAGGGCAATCCCTGGCAATTTTTGTTCCAGTTAGCATCTCATGCTCAAGGCCTGACCTTTTAAGGGCTCCTCAGCTGCTGCAATCTCCTTTGTGGTTGGAGTATAATCTGCTTGGCTATGCTAGGCAGCTCTGCCATTAAGGTTATATCAGTACACCCATTTTTGAGGTTCTTGTGATTATAATAAATAAACTTTCAATGCTTAAGATTTTTCTGGGAAGTACCTACTTTCCTTGCCTACAGTGAAAGCTCAGATATTATATTCGTCTTCTGTTTTTTATTGAATCATTGGTTTTATTTTTATATATTTTCAAAACTATTTGCAGGATGTGAAGGAGCTCCATTGTTGCCACTGCTTTTCGTTTTGACTAACATGGGATTCAATATCTCTTTGCTACATCTTCTGAAGATTTCTTCCGCATTGGTCTCCTCTCTAGCTGCAGCATTTTCAGGTACTTCTAACGAAAATTCCATTTGACATCTGTTCTGATAGAAATTATCAATTATCAATTTTCTATTGGGTTGCTTACAAGTCATACCATGCCCGAGCTTAGTGGTTTATTGGATTTGTACTACAGTCCTAATGCTTGATATTTTTTTATATTTGCAGTGCCTCTTTCAATCTATATGTTTACACTTCCCCTCCCTTATCTTGGCGTAGATTGCACTCTTCGTTCAGGATTCCTTGTGGGTACCGCTGTTCTTGTGATTGGATTATTTGTATATAACTTGCCTCATGCTGTGGAGGCTGCCAAAGTACAATAACATTATTTTTGGAACCTTTGGCCATTTCTATCACTCTTTTAAAGAATCAGCTTTGGGCTGAAGCCAGATTGCATATTTCTAGGCAAGAAATGGAGTATTAGGACTTCTATAAGCCTCAACTTGGGCCTAAAGAAGCCTTCTATCGTTCATTATGAACTGGAGAGGATATTGACAAAATATTGGCGCAACTCGGCAGTAATAAAAGTATGAGGAAGTGATACGTGTGCTGATACAACTGTTGTAGGCTTATATTAGGAGATCGAAAATATCAAAGCTGATTCCATAACTCTAGTAGAAGATTTCTATACAAATGAGATATATGGGGGTTCATTTTTGCTTGTAAACTGAAGTCATGGTAAATTTTATAATTATAATGTAACTACTTTTAGCTGTGTCTATCTGCATTGGTAATTACAATATTCTAATATATAAATTATCTTCCAATATGTATGTACATTATTCAACATTCTAATTTCATATTGAAATTGAAGTTAATAATAACCATAAAATATGTTGACACATTCACCACAAAAGATATGATGGGTTTGGTTCGGCTCTCTTAACATATGGTCCCTAGTTTGATTTCATTCTCCTGTTATACTATATAGGTATAATCATGGGGAATATTGTGATTAAATTACCAAAATACCACTCCGAGTCATGGCCAACAGTTAAGTTTCAATCACATCTTTAACCTAAGAGGTTATGCTTGTATATGGTAGAGTCATTCAAAAGGCACAGTTGGAATTATTAGTGCTACATAAATCATAACATTAAGTCTCCAGATCTGACCCCAACTGATCAGTGAGAATTAAGTATGGAATTGAAAATAGATAGTACGTTGAATTTAGTACGAATAAAAACTTCCGCGAAAGAAGATGCTTCATAATACCAAATGCTGTAAGTTGTAAGAGTCACTGTTCGTTCTTGAAGCTATTCGAATTAGGCCCCATATTCCAGGGAAGCCAATTATGTAGCGTGCATACAGTGCTGTCCATACCCTTCATCTGCCTTTGCTAGATCACCTTTACATAGGGAAGCCAATTTTCTTTAGTGCTGTTTCACTGGGGTTCGAGAGGCAATCTTCGAAGCTATTATGTAGTTTTTTCCTTTGTACAAGTGTTCTAATTAACTGCCCCAATTATCATGTTAATAACTGACTGGCAGTCATGCCGGTGTGGGTAAAAAGTTTATTTGGATGATAATTTCATAATGGGGCCCTGTTTGTGGTCAGCAGTAAACGGAAGGTTTAATTGACAAAGCACAAAGTATCGTATTTACCAATGTTTACCAAAATTGTGGTCATTGTTTCAGTGACATATGATGCACCTGAAATAGCCGAATCCCTTAATCAATTAAAAATGGGAAAAGGTTCTCACCGTGGTCAACACTTGGAAGGGTTGTTCCCAACCAGTCAAATTCTTTAGAAGGGTATACTCATGCAAATTTTGAATTAAATGTGTTTTTCCTCGGCATCCCATTTTTACAAAATTGGGAGTTCAACTGTTTTATCTTTCACCTTGGTCCTGAGTAGCCCGCAAAGTGGCATTGGGACAATCCCTGGCTTCAGGGCAATGTAATTCTCCCATTTTTATGTTATGACGTGTAAGGCTGGCTACCCTCTAAACGTATGTAATTTTTGAATTAAATGTATTTTTTTGCTGGCATACCAATTTTACAAATTTAGGAGTTCAACTGTTATAACTCTCAACTTATTAGTCCTGGAGTAACCAGCAAGCTGGCATTTTAGCGAGGATTTTAGGCTGTTTTGATTTGATCTTTACTATTGTTTTAGCAAGGATGCTAGTGAAGGTAAGGGGGCATTTCATTCTTGGTGCTTGTGAGAGTGAGAGAGTTACACCTGTTCCTACGCCACTTTTGTCCTATCATTGTCTTAGCTTGGGGGTGGTATTCCAGCAGACTTTCCTTAGGTGGTGAATTTATGCTTTGGCAATAGGTTTCACCCTTTGTTCAAGGGAAAAGATAAATACAATGTTAAAATAATGCATTATAATGTTAAAATCCAATCTTATGGTGAATTTATCCTTTGGCAATAGGTTTCACCCTTTTTTTTTTAGGGAAAAGATAAATGTAATGTTAAAATAATGCATTATAATGTTAAAATCCAATCTTGAATTTGTATGTTGTAATTTTAAAATAATGAATTATAATGTTAAAATCAATTCTTTGAATTAATATGTTGTAATTTTAAATGAATTATAATGTTAAAATCATCTCTTTGAATTAATATGTTGTAACTTTAAAATAAATTAGTATGTTGTAATTTTAAAATAATGAATTATATGTTAAAATCAACTCTTTGAATTAGTATGTTGCATCAGTTATATCTGATAGGCTTGATAGCGTCTCATACTTTTAAAATAATGAATTATAATATTAAAATCCATTCTTGAATTAGTATGTTTTAATTTTAAAATAATGAATTATAATATTAAAATCAACTCTTTTTTTAATTAGTATGTTTCATCAGTCATATGGTTCATGGTGTGTATTTCTCTATCTATCATTGATGGAAATTATGATTGTTTAATGTGTTGTAATCATTTTGTGAGTAGTTGTATAAGATGAGCTAAGTGAAGATTTCAGTCATATCGTATAGGTTTGATAACCTCTTATAATTTTAAATTAATGAATTATAATGTTAAAATCCATTCTTGAATTAGTATGTTGTCATTTTAAAATAATGAATTATAATGTTAAAATCAACTATTTCTTTGAATTAGTATGTTTCATCAGTCATATGGTTCATAGTGTGTATTTCTCTATCTATCATTGCTGGAAATTATGATTGTTTAATGCGTTGTAATCATTTTTTGAGTAGTTGTATAAGATGAGCTAAGTGAAGATAAGAGGATGAAAGAGAAGCAAAACTTTGACTACCCATGTTGGGTAATTGTTGAGTACACTATAGGGAAAGTCAATATTCACATGGATAGGTTAATTGTTTAGTACACTGCAAGAAAATCAATATTGACATGGATAGGTTAATTGTTTAGTACACTGCAAAAAAATCAATATTGACATGGATAGGTTAATTGTTGAGTACATTACATTGAAAGTCCAATATTGATTTAGAAGTTTGGTTCTAGGTCAACCCTTTTTTAGGTCCTAAAAGTCTTCTGAGATAGCTCTATGTAGGTAAGGTCGTGAAAGACCAATTGTTTGTTAGTAGTATTGGGATGGTCCTGAAGGGACTCATTGTGGTGGTCATTGTCAACCCTTCCCAAGCTTTAAATGATGCCATCATTTTCTGTTTATTATTGTACAAAACATACACATATGGACAAAGTTTCAACCATTAATGTAAAATCTTGGATATTTTGCTATCAAGCCCATCAGTGTTCATTGGAGAAAATGTGGCCTTGAATCTTCAACTCTCTCTTAGGAGGATTGGGTTGGTCTTGAAAAGAATTAGGAGGGTTGGGTTGGTCTTGAAAAGAATTAGGAGGGTTGGGTTGGTCTTGAGAGAACTGCACTAGTTCGGTCTTTGCCAATGCTTCCAAAGTTGCAAATCACATCATCATCTTCATCAAGAAAATGTGTCAATGGTGTGGGCAGCGTTAATAAAATTACATAGACCATCGTTTTCTTTATGATATAGTTAAAATTGACAATGTCACTTGATAGATGTTTAAAATGTCTTCTCTACTAGGTGAATGTCAAAATTCTAGAAGTTGAGGAATCAAGGAAAGAGTTTTACCAAGGAATCAAGGAAGGGAGTGCATGGTACTCTCCAATTTAAAGAAAATTACCAAGGAGTCTAGGGAGGGTGAGTCCATAGTACTCTCCATTATTAACACCTTTACATCATATGGAAATGCAATTTTGGGAAGCTCTTATTGATCATGTCTTCATTTATTCCCTCAATGTGTGCGCGGGTGCATGCGATATTATAAACTCTTTGTAAGTGTGAAAAGTGGTTACTACTATTTAATAACGTAGTTATTCCATATTTGTGGTCCAAAGTTTCAAAAACACAATTGAAATATATATATATATATATATATATATATATATATATATATATATATATATATATATAGAGAGAGAGAGAGAGAGAGAGAGAGAGAGAGAGAGAGAGAAGGTAAACGATTCAATTTTGCATTTGAAAATGCAAGTATGGGTTTAGTAATATAGAATTCTAAATTGAATTGCCATAACACTCATACTAAAATCATTATTATGTAGTGTGCCAAGTCCCTTAAAATGAGACTTTGTGGAGCTATATATAAACATGGATTGTAACCATGTGTACACGATAGATGGAAATAGTTTGGATTTCTAGGAGTCTCAATTTTACGCCATCCAAGATTAGTATGAAAAGGACACATACACTAGATATTCATGTGGTGTTTTATGATGACATACACTCCCAGAGCCACCCTTTTTCCAGTGTGGTATGTTCTATCTCATCTGAGATCCTTTAGTCATGCCATCCAGATGCAAACATTTTCCTCCAGTTCTCCTTAGTTCTTCAGATGCCTTGGCCATGGTATATCATCTCCTATCTCATGCACCTTAGATGATATATGAACTTCCAGGTGGTACACTATGCTTTTATTGCACATGGTCATGGTACTTTGGCTTAGTTTGCTTTACTTCAATTGTTGTGCTATTTTCTTGTGTATGAGTTTGATACTTAGACATGGTGTTATATCTTTTTAACTAGTTGTCAATGTGGTAAACACTAAAGTGTGATCTAATGTCACTTCATAACATTAACACTTTTACTATTTGCTTGGATGTACCATGGGGGACATAATTTTCTCTTAGATAAGTGTCGTCACATCTTGGGTCAAGTTGTACTACTAAGGATCTAGTTAAGGTAACATATCTCATATCCTCGTCCATACTTAACACTTTACATTTTTCCTTTCACTTCCATTCCATTCAAAGAAAATTAATCCCGCTCATGTTTGATTTATAAAATGTCATTTAGCAAGGTCCAAGAAAACAAATGAAGATTCCATTGTATAAAGGCCTAAGGCAAAAAAGGATGGAGGTGAATAGCAAATAAAAAAGTAAAATAATAAAATAATGCTAGAGCTATGTCACCTCACTAAAAGTCCCTTATCCCTAAACTCATATGCTTAATAATGAAGATCTAAAGAAAGGATTAAGAAATCAAGGAAAATGTTAAAGGTGTAGTAAAATAAAGACTCATATGCTTAATAATGAAGATCTAAAGAAAGGATTAAGAAATTAAGGAAAATGTTAAAGGTGTAGTAAAATAAAGTGTCGGGGTTGTAACTTTAAGCTTAACACCCCCTCTTAAAAGAATTACACATGGAATTAATGAAGAATCATAGCTCTTGAAAGCTAGTTGGAAAAGAAAAAAGACTTCCACAACATCATAACATGAGTTTGAGGGTCAATACATGAAGTTTCCCTTTCATTTTCCATAAATTATCCATCACATTACCTATATCTAACTTAGTGCTCTAATAAATACTTCCTGTCCTAAGATTTGTAACATGTATAAGGGTTAAGGTTGTCTTATCATGGTAAAACTTAGACAAATTCTGAAATTAACTTGTGTTATGATGTTGCTAGAAAGAAATCACTACGTGTGCATCACCTAATGACTTGTAAAGGGGTTAGACCCACCACTATAAGTGGGTTTTTCGAAAACACATGTATTCCAATAGAGGACGAACACCTTCAGTAACCACTCACACAAGCAGATCAAAGATCAACACACGATGTTTTGACGTGGTAAACCCCTATAGGGAAACATCCACGGCCCCAACCAATGCAACCACTTGGAGCAGTTTATTGATGCAAAAAAAAAATATTACAAAGAGATTTTACAAGAGAGTTTCTCACAATTGATCATTGGCAAATGACCCTCCATGCTCTTTAAATAGAGATCATGGACCAATTGGGTGTTAAGACACAAATCAATGGTCGTTAAGATCGAGGAGAATATGAACCGTCAAATCACTCTATGTCGGGAACATATCGTGATTATCAGATTTCCTAACTACAAATGCACATTAATGCATATTAAAGAAACACACTTTTGCTAACGACACATTAGACCAAGTAGATCTTAACTAACACCTAAGTGTCTAAATATCCTAACATCCCCCCTTAAGAACAACTTGGGATAGGATTGAAGGATTTACAATAGTGATACAATAGGAGAAGGAAGGAGGCATTAGAGCCTATCCCCCCTTGATGACAACTTCCTGAACTCCTAACACAGATCAAAGTTTGGACAACTTCGCTTCTGTAAGAGACTTTGTGAAAATGTCTACAAATTGATCTTCTGTAGGGCAAAAGAGCACTTCAATAACTTGATCATGAATAAGCTTTCTGATGATGTGCATGTGTAGCTTGATGTGCTTGCTACGCTGATGTTGAATTGGGTCTTTGGCGAGCTTGATGGCACTCTGATTGTCGCACCAAAGGCTGGTCGGATGCTGCTACTGGAATCCAAACTCTGAAAGGATTCGTCGAAGCCACAAGGCTTCCTGACTTTTATTTACTGCTGCTTGGTACTCTTCTTCTGCTGAAGAAAGTGAAGTAGCCTGTTGTTTCTTACAAGCCCAAGTGACAAGTCCTGAACCAAGGATGAAAACATAACTTGCAGTAGACTTCCAATCATCAGTGTTGCTGACCCAATCTGAATCAGTGCAACCAACCAATAAAGGAGTCCCCCCTGAATTGTAGTGTATCCCAAACTGAAATGTACCACAAACATAGCGAAATATCCTTTTAGATGCTTTCCAATGGCTTTCATGGTGTGTTTGCATATACCAGGCAACAAGACCAACAACAAAGGAAAGATCGGGATGGGTATGAGTCAAGTATAAGAGGCTACCAACTAACTGACGATTCAGGGTGGCATCAACTTAGAGAGAAGTACATGTGGCAGTAATCTTGACTCCAGACTGGAAGGGAGAAGGGGCTAGTTTACAATCATCCATGTGAAAGCGACGAAGAAGGTCACAAGCATACATAGACTGGGAAATTAAAATTCCTTCATTGGTTTGCAAAAATTGGAGGCCAAGGAAATAGTGCAAAAAANTGTGAAAGCGACGAAGAAGGTCACAAGCATACATAGACTGGGAAATTAAAATTCCTTCATTGGTTTGCAAAACTTGGAGGCCAAGGAAATAGTGCAAAAAACCTAAGTATGTCATTTCAAATTTCTTCTTAAGGCTGGTTTTCACATAGTTTAAAAGTTTTGAGTCACTACCAGTAAGGATAATGTCATCAACATAAAGGATAAGGATTATGAGATGGCTTCCTACTTTCTTAGTATAGACATTAGGATCAGAATGACATCTAGAGAATCCGGTGTCAATAAGAAAGTTGTCCATTTTGGAATACCAAGCTCGCGGAGCTTGCTTAAGATCATAAAGAGATTTCTTAAGGAGACAAGCAAGGCTAGAGTCATTCTGGACATAGCCAAGAGGTTGTTCCATGTAGATTTCTTCTTGCAAATCTCTGTGCAAGAAGGCGGATTTAACATCCATCCGATGGACCTCCCATTTATGTGAGACAACAAGGGAAAGAACAAGGCGGATGGATTTTATTTTGGCTACAGGGGCAAAGGTTTCATTATAGTCAATTCCTTCAACTTGGGAAAATCCTTTGGCAACTAACCGAGCTTTTTGTTTTTCAATACTTCCATCTGATGCATACCTAGTTCTGTAGACCCATTTACATCTGACAATTTTTCTTCCTTTGGGAAGAGGTACAAGATCCCAAGTATTGTTGGCCATTAAAGAACGATACTCTTGATTCATTGTTGTATCCCATATGGATGACCTGAAGCTTCTGCAAATGTCTCTGGATCATGAGTCTTTGAAACTTGAGCCAAAAGAGAAGAGGCTATTTGGAACTATGAACATGTACGATGCTTGTTTGAAGGATCACTGACAAGATCACTTGTTGCTTCTCATGTTGAACAGACCCATCTAGGAAGTTGTGGAGTTGGTGTTCGTTTAGGGTCAAAGGACTCATCTGGAGGAAGGTGAGTAGGCAGAGGTGGATTTTCATCCTCACTGTCATCATCTGAAAAAGAAACCAGAATAGGAACAGAAGAAGGCACAAATGCCGAAAATGGCTCGCAGGACGAAGAAGGCACAAACGCCGAAGATGGCTCGCAAGCCAAGAGATTTTCATCAAATTTAACATCTCTTTTAACAATAATTTCATTACAATGTGGTTGAATAAGTCTATAACCTTTGACATCTTCAGAATAACCAACAAATATACACTTCTCACTTTTAGGCTGCAATGCATTCCTTTTCTCATCAGGAATGTGAGCCCATGCTATATTGCCAAATACAAGGAAGTGACTAACATCTGGTTTAATTTTAGTCCAAGCTTCTTCCGGTGTTACATTTTTAAGATCCTTTGTGGGAGTGCGATTTACCATGTAATTTTCACAGTTGATTGCTTCCACCCAATACTTTAGACTTAATCCCTTAGATTGGATCATACAATTAGCCATTTCTTTTAATGTGTGGTTCTTTCTCTTGACAACACCATTTTGTTGTGGTGTATATGAAACAATGTGTTGCATTTGGATGCCCTGTGTAGTGCAGTAACTTGTAAAATTATTGTTCACATATTCACCTCCATTATCTGTTCTTAACTTTTGAATTTGAAGTCCAGATTGCTTTTCTACAAGGGCCTTGTAGACCAAAAACTTGTCTAAAAATGTTCTCTTAAGTTTTAAGAAGTAAACCCAAGTATGTCTGGAAAAGTCATCAATGAAAGTTAAGAAATACTCGCACCCAGAAAAAGAAGGAGAAGAAAGTGGACCACACAAATCACTGTGAACAAGCTGCAAAGGGCCCGAGGCGTGCCAAGAGGCACGTTTGTCAAAACTGTTTCGATGATGTTTGTCAAGAACACAACCGACACAAACACTATCTCTTCATGAAACAAGAGGAAGACCAGTCACCATCTGTTGATTACATAGTTGTTGCAATGAGCGATAGTTTAGATCACCAAACCGGTCATGCCAATTTTTTCTCAAGTCATCGCTATGAGCAACAAAAACTGATGAAAAAAATGATGACCCAAAGTTGTCAAACTTGTACAACCTGGTAATATCATCAGCAATTCCAGTTGCAAGAACATGCTTAGGATCTTTTATATCCTTGATTACAACTTGGTGAGGTGAAAACTCTACGGTTTTACCTTCACCTGAATGAGTGATTTGATATACTGATAGAAGGTTACAAGAAAGATTTGGAACACATAATACATCATTGAAATGACCGTTTTCTACTTGAACCGTTCCAGATCCTTCAACATTAAGAGATCTATCATCACCAACAAATATTTTCTTGGTGTTACATTCATTTAGAGCAGAAAGTATGTCTCTATCCTTAGCCATATGATAAGATGCTCTAGAATCAATAAGCCACTCATCAGAATAAGAAGTAGAAGTTGTATTGAAGGAGAAACCAAAAGCATAAAGTGCATGTCCATGAGAAGAAGAAGAAGAAGAAGTAGAATCAATATTGATGTTGTGCTTCTTCATCGCTACTTCTAAAGTTGTCATCTTCTTGAAACATTTGGACTCATCATGACCATGTTTATCACAAAAGTTGCAATGCCTGTCAGTCTTCTTACTTTTATATTTTGCTCCTTTGTCACCATTAGGAGCGGAAGCTGTTTGAGTGGGTTTGGGACCCTTATATTTCTTGTTATTGTGGCGAGGATGTTGCTTCTTGGGATTCTTGGCTTTATCTTTCCAATGGACGACTAAGGCTTTGTTGGAGTTACCTGCAGTGATAATCACTCCAAGTTGTACAAGTTTATCTTGCTCTCTAATCAAAGCATCACAAAAGTTCTCAAGACTGAGTTTTTTATAAGTTGTCCCTAGAGCCTCTTGCATGGCATAAAAGGTAGATACAAACACATAATATGCACTACCTAGCTTAGAAAGAATAAGATAGATGTAACGATCTTCTTCTATCTTTATCTTACATTCTTCACATAAAGTTCTGAGTGTTTTAAACTTAGATAGATAGTCTTTAATGCAAGAAAAATCATTTGGACTTAAAGTCAATACTTGATTTTCTAACTGTTGTGCTCGAATAATATAGTGTTTACCATACAATACAGATTCAATCTTGTCCCAAGCTTCTTTGGGTTGATCAATTGATTGAAGGTGGAACCTTAAATCAGGAGAGATGGACATTCCGATTAATCCACATGCTTCGTCATTCCTATTATCCCATTCGACTTTCTTATCAGCATTAGTGGGTGTTGTTTCATTTCCCAAGGTCATATGGTACAAGTCTTTACTTTTTAATAAATTCTCCATATGGGATTTCCATTGGAAGTAGTTGGTGTTGGTAAGCAAGAGATTACTTGTAGAATCCATATTAAATATGCAGATAATATGGATTTAAAAACTGAAACTGATGATCTGGATGGAAAGATCTCGAAAAGTTGGTCGGTTGGCACTGAAAATGGACTTCGGATGTAAGAGTTATTCCCTTTTTAAAATGGCATAAACGGTAACCAAAAGAACCACATGGTGGTGTAATTTGCTTTATGAAGTGATGCACTTTTATAAAGATAAGTGGGGATCACTTTTACAACGAAGTTACTTTATAAACACTTTTATAAAGAGAAGTGGGGATCACTTTTACAATGAAGTTACTTTATAACAAAAAAGTTGTATGGAAAATAACTGACTCTAAAATAAAATATTAAAGCTACTTATAATGATTCACTTTTATACTTGAAGTGAAATACATTTTACAATTTTAGCATGAAATTAAAAAAAAAGAGAGACTTGAACTCAAGACTTTTTACTTAATAAGACAACTTTTAACCAAATGGTCTAGCAAAACATATTGTATTGTTTAGCAAGAGTTGGGGGTGTTGTTGTTATTGTTGTTGTTGTTGAGCGTGCTAAAAAAACCTCTTTTCACACAAGATTTTTTTTTTTCTTCTCGATGACAACAATGGTTAGATCTCGGTTAGCTTACCCAGAAGATGCACCTTTTCCTATCAGTTTATGATTTGCCGAGATCGCACTGGGCGCGAGGAAAATAGCATACACAGATCTAGAAGAGTAGAAACCCAAAAATAAATAATATAAAACCAAAATAATACTCTGCAAAAATTTTAAAAATGTTTATTCGGGCTTTATACCTCCGGATCTGACTGAAATGGTCGTATCTTGGGAAAACATAAATCTTTTCGAGTGAAACGAAAAGTGTTCCTGACTGAAACGAGTGCTCTGGACGCAATGGAATAGTCCTCTCAGCACAAAAATGTACGAAAATGAAAAAATATGGAGATGAGACAACTCAGCTTCACGATCTCGATCTACAACAGGAGTGAGTATTCAAACATGATCTGATACCATGTTCGAAAACACATGTATTCCAATAGAGGATGAACAAATTCAGTAACCACTCACACAACTAGATCAAAGATCAACACACCGATGTTTTGACGTGGTAAAACCCCTACATGGAAACATCCACAACCCCAGCCAATGCGACCACTTGGAGCAGTTTATTAATGCAAAAGAAAAAGATTACAGAGAGATTTTACAAGAGAGTTTCTCACAATCAATCATCGACAAATGACCCTCCATGGTCTTTAAATATAGATCATGGACCAATCGGGTGTTAAGACACAGATCAATGGTCGTTAAGATCAAGGATAATATGAACCGTCAGATCACTCTATGTCGAGAACATATCGTGACCGTCGGATTTCCTAACTACAAATGCATACTAAAGAAACACACTAAGAAACACACTTTTTCCTAACGACACATTAGACCAAGTAGATTTTAACTAACTCCTAAGTATCTAAATATCCTAACAGTGGGCACCTTGCATTTAGATCTGTGTATCATGCCTTGCGATTCATGTACTCACCTTGGGATCTGTGTTGCTACTTTGGGATCCATGTACCTATATACATTCATATCTATCCACATCGGGATCCATGTAATTTATTGGGATATGTGACATTGCATTGGGATCTATGACAGTGTGTTGGATGATGATATGGACTCCACATCATCATCATGTGCCACATGGACCATTCCTATAGGGTGCACTTGCTTCAATGGAGGAACATTCCTACATGTGTGGGTTTATTCCTACACATATGAGGTTGTTGAGGTCAATTATCGATTTGTTACACACTTGGACCATTTGTTATAGGTTTTTTTGAGTTAGTTGAGGTGGTTATGAGTTGATTTGACTAATTATCTCTTGGAGTACCTCAGTTATTATGCCCTTCTCTTATGCAGTGCACCTTTTCTAGTTGACTATTCTTCTACACCATGGGTTAATTCCTTGCTTTATGGAATTAGTTAGGAGGGTGCAATTGTTCTTGGGCCCTTGGGTAACCATGCATATGACTTGGATACAGTTGTTATATCACTTTTAAAGGGTACTCCATTTATTTAATTATTTTATTGGTGTGGACTGGTTTTAGACCATGGTATTAAGGGAACCTCTTGTATTTTCCCATGTTTTTACCTAAGCACATTGTATTAGCTAATGGTTTTGTATAAGCACATGGTATGGACTCATGGTTTCACGAGGTGCCTCATCTATAAAAGAGAGGATTTTTCTGCATTGTAATAGAGTAGGAGAATAAGATAAAAACATTTCTCACTTATTCTTGCATTGTTGTCTATCTTGGTTTATTTCTTGAGATTTTTTCCTTGTCTAGGGTTATCAAGGGTGTTTGGTTGCAACATTTTTCTTGGATGAAAGAGATAGAAAAGGGCCACACGAGAAGTATCTTTCTATGGTTAGAAGAACTTGTGAGGAAATTACTTAATGATTCTTGCAGTCTTTTGTCATTTATTTATAGATCTAGGGAATTGAGTCTAACAAGTCTTTGTTTGATTTATAGTTCTTTCTCTAGAGTAGAATAGGGGCTACTCATTTTCTACTTAGGAGAGCTTTGCAAAAACTCTTCTCCCCATTGAAAACTTAAAGCATCCAAGTATTTCTTGGGGAATTTACTAGGTACACCTAATGGTTGCTTGGAATCCCAAAGTCTAATACAAGGACAAAGCTTTAAGAGAGGCCAAGTGTGACCCCACAACCCAAGTGGAAGTTAGGATTGGTCTTCATTTTCTTTCTCACCCACTTATTTTTTTTTTTTAATTTTCTTTGTTTTAACAATTTGGGTTTTGAGGGTTTTATTCACTAGATCTAGATTGCCCATTTTTCAGGTTCATTAGATTAATAATTTTCATATTGAATAGAATGGACTTGGTTTAGTTGCAAATAATTTTCCTTTCATATATAGATGCAAACATTATATCATTTAAAGAGGAACTTGCTTGGATCTAAAGGGTTCTATTTCACGTAATTAAAGTAGATCTAGCACATAACTCTCTCAATGAAGTAAATCGACACCTTTGTGCACAAAACGATACGAGGATTTTCATGATTTTACATTTTTGGAAAATTGTTATATTAAGGGTGACTTAACTTGAGTTTCACTAAAACATTGCAAATTTTAGTGGATTTAATAACTCAATCTCACATCTTGTTGATAGATCTAATAAACACATGGAATAAATAATTCTCTTGGAGTTTCAAAAACCTCATGGTTTGCATTTGTTTATAAAATGTTGAAACTAACTTCAAAGGTTTCATAAGTGGTCCAATGCATATTATCATGGATTTTCCTGAAACGTTTGTTGTACTTTTGATCTAACACACTACATCCTTTAAAACAATATGTTAAAATCTTGAATGATTTACACAAAGGTGCTAATATGCAATATTGTTAATTGGTTGACGGTTGTTGAGCAGATTGTTTTACCTGAGATTGAGATATAATATCTAGAGTGTTCCACTATTATGATACTCTAGTATATCACACTTGTTAAATCGATGCTAAAGTTCCTTAAATGACTTGAATTCTGGGTCATTTTGAAAACCCTTGTTTTGATCTCTCTGGTTAAAATTTGATGCCTTCATAATTAAAATACAAACTTGATTCACACTAAGAGCTATTTGACACTGAAATAAGGATAATACTTGTATGTTATTTACTTGGTTCTTGTTATCACACAGATTGTAGCTTGGTAAAATCCCAACCCAAACTACAAATGTGTGACAGCTATGAGAATATTTACCCACTGTCACCTTAGATAAACACTCCCCTCACTTTAGTGATGATGAAATCAACACAAGTGGGGAATCTTGGGTGACCATAGGGGGATTAAGATGGAAAGTGAAAGAATATGAGAGGTGCCCCTATAGGTCAAGATAAAATGTGGAGATGAATCTTGGGAAAGAGTCCTGTGAGAGGGTAATTGGTTGCTAAAGGTGATGTACTTGCAAAACAATGTTAGCCCTTCCTAGAACACGACAATATATAGTGATAGATGCTTCAAAACCGCACGAGATTCAACAAGTAACCTTTCTGTACCAAACTACAGTAGTATGGAAGTATATAGATCAACAACAAATGATAATAAGAGATGCAAATTTGACCACCAAAGTCAAGTACAAGATGTTGGAAACAAAGCTAGCAAAGACTAGTTAAACTTCCAATGATTAAAGCAATAATTTGATGGTGATTATAGGGATTTTATTTAGTGTTATCAACAAGATTTGAAAAATCCTTGTGGCTTTAGAAAAAAAATTGCTACAACAACAAATTCTAGCCACCAAAGTTAACAAGCAATCCACCCAAAAGTAGCTAACAACTACTAGATTAATTATAACAACTTGCAAGTAAATTTTAGTGGTAGAATAGTGAGTAAACAAAGAGATAAAGATGAGTTTGTTGTATCCCTATTGGTTGTAGGATAAATTTATAATAACAATGAGAATCACTTGAATAATCAAGATGCCCCTACGACAGAATAAAGCTTATAGCATGTATAATCAAATCCAACTTGAACAATTGCAATATCTCAATAAATCACATTTATCAATGCATGAATATGCCATCTCCATTGCAAGTAAATTAGTGCCTTATCAATTGGGTTAATGGAGTCTCGTGTATATGATCTAGGGTTTATTACTTCTTTAGCGATGTAATACTTTTTACTCCCTAGAGAAAACAATTTGTAGCAAGGTAAATCTACGAGAGTGTAAGCCCTTTTGCTCCTTGTAGCAACCTTTGCAGAATAAATCTTTCAATGAAAATAAGAATAGATATTGATGGAGGGTGTATTCACTTATACTCCTCATGTTGAAGTTTTGCAACTTCAGGAAGTCATTCTCCATAAGAAAATACAAAGAAAACCATTGAACAAGAATCTAGGAAGCACAAGAAGATCAAGTCAGCTCCATTGAAGCATTGAAGAAACACTTGTAAAAGCAAAAAAAGAAAAAAAATAAAGTTAAAGGAAAAAAAATGACAAGTTGACCCTACTAGTAAAATAAGATGACTTAACTAGTATAAATAAAGACAATTTAATTTCATTATTACCCATCTCATCAGATCTCCTCTTCTAGTGCACATTGCCTAGTTGCTTTGTTCCAGTTGCACAAATTTTTAGGTGCGTTATCTTTGTCTAGTGGTTCACTAGCCTTGAGGGATCTTCCTCATGCTAGGGTGCAACTTTCTATGTGCTTGGATTCTTCATTTTTTTGGTGATGCATTTGTGAACTTGGATTAAATTTTTTCTAGAGAAAAGTTTGCAAGGTTTTTCTCCCGAGTTCGGGTTTTCCCAAGCTAAATCTTGTGTCTATTGTGTATGGCTATCTTTTTGTGTTTCTGTTATTTCCGATGCAGTTTTATTTTAGTTGAAATTTTTAGTGTGTAATTATTCTATGATAATAGTGACATCAAAAATCTATTTGAAATCATAAGGTAATAATTATCATATCTAGAAATTAGAAAAATCAACATGGTATCAGAGATTTGTTGAGATTTTCTGCTGCACAGTTTTGTCAAGCTTGTTGAGCATTCATTGCAAGTCATTGGGAAAAAAATTACCATAGAGAAAATCACCTTGCCCTAGCGCACCTACTGGTTCTCTCAGATTGATATTCCGTCAAGGTTGAAATTTTTGGGTTTCAGGCTTGTTGACATTCTTCAGTTTGTCTTTTTTTTTGGCTCTTGTTCCAAGAAAGTTACCGTGGACGAATGATTGGTAACAACACTATAAAATTGTTGTTTGATTGGTTACAACACTAGAAAAGTGGTGTTCTTGTATTTAGTTGTTCTTCTTGTTCCGGGCAGGTTACCGTGAAGGAATGATTTGTCACAACACTATAAAAGTGTTGTTCTTGTCTTTTTTCCTTGTTCTTGTTTTGGGTAGGTTACCATGGAGGAATGATTGGTCACAACACTAGAAAAGTGTTGTTCTTGTTTCGGGTAGGTTACCATGGAGGAATGATTGGTCACAACACTAGAGGAGTGTTGTTCTTGTTCTGGCCAGGTCACATGTGATAGCTCTGAGAGGGAGCTATAATGATGTTTGCAGGTGGCAATAGGTTAGATAGTATTTTGTTTGAGACAAGAAGTAGACTTCCCACACAAGGAGTTGTGTACATGCCTGTATACATCCATGTACTGAAGGAGAAGAAGACAGAGTTAGAACCTTCTGGGAAGAAGGGTACTTTTGTGGGATACAAAGAGTCTCATATGAAGATTGATAGTGAGGAGCAGGAGGCTCCGAAGGATGACCATACAAATCTCTCTAGTCTAGTTGTTCATCCTTCAGACTATCAGGAGGAGTTAATAGAGCCAACCGAGCCCATGTATATACCTAGAGATGTTGCAGTGACCAAGAAGAGGCCATCTTGGCTTCGTGACACTTTATATGATGCAGAGAAGCATGAATCTCTCAGTGATAATTTCAGGGAGAGAAAACGACCTCATAGTTTCTTGAGTTACATAGAGTCACAATTATGAGGAGGAACAAGTGGCTCCATGAGTGGTGAGGTAGGTGGCCCCAACAAGTACCAACTCAGAAGGAGAAAGAGTTTAGAGGGATTCAACCCTCAGGATCCAATAGTGAGGAGCAGCCTCCCATGACAGTTCATAGGAGATCAAACTTCAGAGGAGTTTAGAAGATGCAGAGGGAGCATATGGCTCTAGAGATTGTATAGACTTAGAGTGAGTCAAGTTTCATAGGGAGCATGTGGACTTAGAGTGAGCTTGATCTGTGAGAGAGTTAGTTGGCTCAGAGGGAGAGCCAATCATTTAGATGGAGTTCCCCCTTAGGTTCAGGTGGGAGAAATACATCTTCGGGGACTGATAGACATGTGTCATGAGTTTATGAGGCCAAAAAAATGCTTCAGAGGAAGGAGGCTTCTAGGAGATGTGAGATCTTCTGAGAGGATCCACTTGTTTCAATAGGATTTTCTGTAGTGACATAGGAGGAAACCGATCACAAGGATTGGGGTATGGGTTTTGCCTCAATCATAGAGGGAGAAACCAGTGAGGCAGAGTGGAAAACATGGTTTTCTTTAGTGACAAAGGGAGTTTTCCTTGGAGTTCGAAATGGAGGATCTTGGCCAAATTTACTATTTCTTGGGATTAGAGATGTGACATATATCAGATGAGATCTTCCTTAGCTAGGGTATACTAATGAGGTTCGATATGATGGACGACAAGTCCATGGATACACATATGGAGACAAATTTGAAGAAGTTGAGTGATTCTTCTTCATATTCATATTTGGTGGATCCCATGATGTACATGAAGCTAATTGGATYCATGATGTACCTRGTTAATACCAGGCCAGATATTTGATTTGCAAAGAGCACCCTGAGCCAATGTTTGGTTGAAGCCAAGGCAGTTCCATTGGGTTTCAACAAAGCATGTGTTGAGGTACCAACATGGAACAATTGGATATGCTTTGTCTCATGTGGTGAAGTGAGGCTATAAGGATATACATATTTCGATTGGGAAGGGAGTGAAATAGACATATTGAACACCCCAGGGTGCTACTTCAGCTTGGGATAATTTACAATTTCTGGGATAATAGGAAGTAGGTTTCTATAGCACTGTAATGTCCCTTTCCAAATAGGAGCTTCGGAGAGGAGGATTAATGGTCTAAACTGCCCCGTTAGACTATAGCCAGGGCCAGAAAGGGGTAAATAGGGTTACTAGAGGTCACTCTAGTCAAAGGTGTTATGTTAGGAAAGTGACATTGAGCTAAAAGTGGTTAAAAGCGATTTTAAGCCAACTTGTGCTAAAAATCGAACAAACAATCTAAAATTAGAAGTCAACAGTGAATTAGGGTTTCAACAATGAATTAGGGTTTCAGGAAGCTATAAGAGAAGGTTCAGTGAACTAATTCATCATTATGTAGATTTTGACTTGTCATTGAGGAGAGAGGCGCATCTCGGGAGAGATAGTTTAGTGGATTCCAGGAGGAAGACACCAGTTGGTTGATTTTGGTGTTGAGAGACACACCCTAGTCATTGGGAATATCAGGCAGGCCTTCCATCATTCTTCAATGATAGTTACACAGGTTCTAGCAGTAAGGGCACACTTATTCAGGGTGAGGGTGTAGCTTCTAGGGAGGTTCAGTAGATCGAATTGTCCCATCCAGGGAGATTTCATAGATTCCCCTCCAACCCAGTTGAGAGGAAGGAAAGGAACATGTTTTTCCTGGTTCCTCATCAGATTCAGATGAAGGAATCATTTGGGTCACATTTTCTAGACATTGGGAGTGCGACACTTTGGGCGGACACATCTGGGGTTCACGAGTGAACATCAGATCAGATCCAGGGAAACCCTTTCAACCCATTTCATAGTAGGTCGAGGCGATCATTTTGAGACACATCTCATCCGATTCTGACGGTGGAATCGGTGCAAGTTTCCAGTGAGAGAGGGGTGCATTCCCCCAAGGGGACCCATCCGGGGTCCAAACACACTAGCAGAGGGGCCGATCAGTCACCAGGTCTTAGAGCTAGAGTCATATGCACCATTTGGGATAGTTTCTAGGCCATTTCAAGAGGTTTATCCACCAAGGCGAACGTTATGGACTTTCAGCAGTTAACCATGTGAGTTGTCATAGTTCCAGCTCATCCATTGATCCCATAGTGCTCATCTATTACCGTGTATTATCATTTAGTTTTCTTATTGTATTCCGGATAAGATCCTTTTTTCATTTGATCTAGCCTACTGATTCATTTTTATTTAACCACATTCGACATTGTACTCACAGAGATATCATAATATAAGATTTGCAGTCTTTTGTCTCATTTATCATCTATATCGTCATTTATATGTTGTAACAATGAATTATCTGAAGTAGATACATCAAATTATTAGTGTTTCCTAGACTAGCCAAGTTAGGAACATTACAGTGGTATCAAAACTTTAGTCCTGTCAGCCTGTGACTAAAGATGATGAGTGCAGAAGAGGACCTAGGGTGTCGTGAGCACGTAGGTGATGAATATGTCACTTACAACAGATGCAAGGAGGGAATACCTAGATCTAATTTCCCCCCTTTCCCTCCCAACTCAGAGGAAGAGGAAGACGCACAAAGGAAAGCATAGAGAAGGGCAGAGTGAGAGGCTGTGTGTGAGGTGGAGAGGATGTTAGGAGACATATATGAGAGACCAGAGGGCAGTGGTAAGGCCCCATGGACCTAGAAGCAGCCTTCATGTAGGTACTTGACAATCTGGTAGTCAGTCAATAGGCCATGACTCAGTCCTTGGCGCAGATGGTCGATATAATAGCCATAATGGGCACTCCAGGCACACAAGCCCCACATGCAACACAGGGGAACTCAGGGGCAGACAGTAGACCCCAGTCTCCTACTCGCACATACACCTCTTCGAGTAGGATTCCTAGGCCATTATTCCTCAGTTTCTAGAGGGAACCTCTAATAGCAGCACAACAACCGATAGCACAGAGGCCACCCACTCAAGCGAAGGACATTGCATAGTATAGGAGGGAGTATGCAACATTGGGCCATGACTTCCATTAGGACATGACCCTGGTCGAGTATTGTGGGATCAAACTCTAGAACCACCCCAGAGAGGCACAAAGAGGAGGACAACAACATCAACAGGGGCATAATATTGATTTCATCCAGAAATTTGGTAAACTCACTATACCTTATTTTGATGGATCATCCAAATGCACCACTAGAGCTTGGGTACAAAATCTAGACACATACTACAAGCTCAACTGGATGACCATGAGAGAGGCCATCGGTTCCACTACCTGTTGGGCCCCAACAACTCCCCCTAAATTTTTACAAAATTTAAAGGGCCCCCATTAGAATCTTGATAATTATAATGAGTTACAAAATCAACCTTTTCAAATAGTTCCATACCTTGGCTTGCTTTGAGACAAAATTAAGACATTCACTATAGTATAAGACATTCATTACAAGAGTATATGTCAAAATTTAGAAACGAGCATAGAAATCTCAATTTAAACAAAAAAGTTAATTTTTATCAACTGTTTACTTTCGTTTAAATTATGATTATGTGTTCTTTCTTTTGCTTATTAACAAGTTGACTATTTTGAATAATGGGTTCAATACTTCATCAAATAATATCTTGGTTGATTTCTCATTTTCATAAAATCATTTCGTGATATTAATTAATTAATTTTTTTTTTTGCATCTCATTTCAAAACAAAAATAATAATTAAAAAAAAAGAATTATCTATGATTTGTTTGATTTTGTAAAAATCCAAAATTAATATTTTTCTCTTCTTCATTAACTTGAAGCTTCTAGAATTTTAAGATCATATTTGAAAGAAAATTATAAACAATGTTTGTTTAGAACTTATAGTTAGTTTAAATTCATTTTTTATTTTATCGTTCTAGATTTTGTTTTATTCACAATTTTTAGGTTATTAATTTAGGTTTCTTTTTGTTTCACAGGTTTCTATTATCAAATATTTGATACAGATCTTATCATGGCTTGATTTTATTATCCAAATAAGTTTAAGATGATTGATCCAAAAATAATATTGGATTGCTACAAATAATTTTATGAGCAACAACAGATAAAATTTGGAAAGACATCAAGATTAGACAGACGATTTTGCAGGGTTAATTGCAACCAAACCGTGAGGAATTTGAAGAAACGGTTGAAAACCCAGAACCCAAATGGACCCATTTATCTTCCGCTTAATTTTTTTTTCCCAAAAAATGCACTATTTGAGAGATATTGATGTCTCTTTATGAGGAAAATTTCAGGTGGCGAAAATTAATAGTGACGCTCAGACTGTTCATTCATTGTATAAATATATGAGAAAGTTCAGAGTTGAAAAGATCCAAGAATTGAAGAGGAGGATTTTAATCCTTTCTCTTTTGTATATTATTTATTTTGTAAACTTTTATTCTTTTCCAATGGAGTAACGGATGGTTGGAACCTTTGGGAGAGTGGACGAGTATTTTCAAAGAAGAATATGAAATTCCAGATTGCTTAATGGCTTTTGTTCTGTGATTAAAATGGTTTTGTTTTCATTATAATATATTCATATTCTTTGAATAATTGATTATGCATTGATTTAAATTAGCTTTAGTTTGTTTTATCAATACATGGTTAATTGTTATCATTTATGTATTAATTTTTTCAATCTTTAAGAGTTTATTATCTTAAAAATTCTTCCAGGACTACAATATGGGCATATGATTTTGAGAAAGAATATGGGAAAGTAATTCATATTTGGCTTTAGACCTGTGTGATACTTATTCCATTTCGTTCTTTTATTACTATTGTATTATGAGAATATTATTATGGTTGATTTTAGCTTTAGCTTGTCATCATATGGTTTTTTCACACTGTTAAATGTTATATGTTGTCTATAATTTCTTATTCCATTTTTTAGGTGTGATCAATCGATCATTTGATTATTGTGGAATTTATTTATAATGTTAAATGATGGATAATATCAATACTTAGAATTGAGTTTTCTTTCGTTCTTAAATATTGATTATCTTAAGATCACATGATTTTTAATTAGTTGTCTTCCTGTTGTTATTAATTTACTCCAATATCAAATACTTCTTTGAATGTATTCTGGAAGTGCTAGTATTGTTCTGTTATAGGTTTCCCTTAACAACAGTACAAGTAGGAGCTCATACAACACATAAAGAGAAACTTAGTTGACTGATCAATTAGAGGTTAGTAGATGCATTCTTTTATTTTATTTAGAGTTGTTTATGAATGAAACAATGATTACATTAATTAGCTTTGACTGTTTTTGTATCACTGTTTCAATCGTATTCATTTAGTATTTATTTGTTTAATATCTTTTAAAAAAACGAAAAAGAAGTGTTGTTCATATTTGATTCAGAAACCTTATCAAACAATCATTTTTGCAAGATTTCATGCAAACCTTGTAACCTGTATATAGATTGTTTATATTCACATTTCTTTTTAATAAACATTAGTTAGTAATATATCATTTGTTAGAATCATAGATTTTAGGTTAGTTTCATTTATTTTATTATTTTTAGGACTTTAGTTGGTTAACAGAGCTATTAAACCCGTCAGAATAGGTTACACCAAACGGCTTGGGTTATTTAGACAACCTCGGACCAGATCTATTCTTCCAGTTGATGGCATGTCAAATTTGCCCGTCAACAAATGACGTTAGGAGGGAAAAGCTAAATTTAATGATTAAAATTTTTACCCCTCAGCCTGTCATAATTCTTTATAAAATTTTCTTCTGTATCATCTTGAAATGCACTAGAAGGCAGGCTAGACTAACAAGCTAGCCTTGTAGGAGTCTTTGTTTCGAATTTATTTAATTTCCCATGGCTCCCCAAATCACTGTGTTGGAACATGCTTTCCACTTCTCATTACCTGATATTCCCAACGAGACAGTATCTCTCTTTTCCAAACTCACCTTTGACGATGGGAGGGATGTATCTGCAAAAGACCATATTAACAAGTTTTGGTGTAAATGCATCAAGCATGATATTTCTGATTTAAAGGTTTTATGCAGATTGTTTGCTTTTACTTTTAGGGTTCGGAATTAACATTGGTTTGAGTCTTTTCCCGCATATCACATTATTGATTGGTTTCAATTTGTAGATGAATTTTTACATGATTTTGAAAACTATGATTACAATTAATTATGTGAAGAATTTCAGACTATACTAATCAATGAAAATTCATCTCCATAAGGCTTTTCAACAAGAATCCATCATGTTCTCTGTAAATTTAATCTTGATGACATTTCCTTTGTACTAAATCTCCTCTATGATGCTTGCATTCCTTTCATCGAGTCATATTCAATCGCAAATGATGAATCAGTGACAAATCCTATCACTCAATTGCGAGAAGAATTTTGTTTACAAAATGAGAGGAATCCATCCGAAAATTTTCAACAAGCAAGGGAGGTAGAATCTATTGAAAATGTTCTTAGTGACAATCAAATTGGTTTTTTCTTTGAATCATTGTATACTTAGTCCTCGAATATCGTGGAATAATATTTGATGTTGGGTCAAGGTGAATGTCCTTATTCTTCTAACTCTATATCTAATCAGTACTTAAATTTAGTTATTGAAGAACACTTAGGTGATGAAGATGATCTTAAGCATTCTAACATTCCTATGAAACTGATTAGAGATGTAGATATGCAATTGGAAGAAGAAACCTTAAACCCTCATCTACAAATAATACCTTATCCACAAGAAAGATCAGATGGTTGTCGTGAAAGTTTTGAATTATTTATCATACATGAGACAAATTTAGATGATCATATTATGTTGAAGAATTTATCACCAATACAGAGTGAAAGTTTTAAGGAAAGTAAAGAGGAATGTCTTGAGATACCATTGTTAAATATCATAGTTCAAGATATTCTTTTCATGTGTTCATTTCTGATTCCTTTTACTATTTATATCCTGATCTCTTCTTAGATTCTTGTGGACTTGATACTTTACCCACAATATCTTACTCTTTGCCATCACAATCAAATCTTTTCAATATGCCAAAATTTGGTGAAATTAATTCCAAACATAACATTTATGAAGTTGGATTTGATGCTCTTTCACTTTCATCACTCGCATGGAAAAATGACATGTTGCAAGATGATTTTACATGATTTATTGTTGAAAAAAAAAATTCACTCATCCTTATGGAGATCGAATATTCTACATTGCATATTCATTCTTTGATTAGTTCGAATTTTAATGTTTATGCTTCACATTTTGAAACGATCAATATCATCAAAGAAAGCGTTCAAACCAATAATCTAACTGATGTCATGAATCCTCTTATGATTTGTTCCCCATTGATATATCCATTTCATCAAATCCATAGTTTGCATCTTAATGTTTATGACAGGATCTTAGATTGGCTTGAAGATTCGTATATGAAAAATCTTCATAATAAAGATAAAGTTGTTCTTTCTTTGTTTTTACCTAAATATCTAGGAAATAAGCATAACATGATTCTCTTAGATCCTTCATGTGAAGAAATTTATGAACACTTGGAGAATTGTCAGGAGGATGGGGAACTTCGGCCTTGGTTGATGATTATGTCAGGTCCCTATAATAATGACAAGTTTTCCAAACTTACTTACACTCTTCCATGCCATTATGACCCATATCACAACCAGATTGCAGAATGGTTGGAGGATTCATATATCAAGAAGTTTCAAAAGAATGGTAAGGTCGTGCATGTTTTGTTTTTAAAAGAATATATAGGAGGTAAGCATGACATATTTCTTTTTTATCCACAAATACTACATTCTTTTATTCTGATTTTTACTTTCTATGCCTTGCAGGATTGAAGATGCTCTTGTGGCTGCACTGGAAATATGATTTTACTTAGAGTTTTGATTTATTTAGTAGTTTAGAGTAGGTTTAGGAGTAGGTTTCCTTTAGTTTTCTTTCTCAATATTTATGTGTAATAATGTAGTTATGAACACAAGTGGGTACACCAAGAGAACCATAATATGAATGTTGTCAGGGGAGTCCACTTTAAATCTTTTTCTCTCTGCTTTTCGTTGAATATTTCTTTTCAAAAACACAGTATCGTCATGAAATTTTTAAATGGAAAGTAAAGAGATAAGTAAATTTAAACTATCAATTCAACCTAACCTAAGGTGCCATGAGTAGGACTGCACTCATCTTAATAAGGATTTTTCTATTTTATTTTAGTCTCTTTTATTTTTAATAATAATGCTTGGTCAAAGTAACATCTTATGCATCACTATCTCAAGAAAAGAACTTGTTCACACATGATATTTTATATGATTTAGCTCTTCCTTTATTTTACAGTAAGATGTTAGTGGATCCAAAAGCTCAAGTTTATCTTTGGACAAAATCGTTTCCTGAGAAGTTTTCTTTTATTGTTTTGATTTTATGTACTTCTGATTTTTGAATCCCATTAATAAAATTTGATTTGGTTTGTTGTGTGTGTTTTGTTTTCTTTGATTGCTTTGAATGAGTTTTCTTCTTATCTTTCTTTTTGAATCAATATATTTTTGATCAAAGAGCTATTGTCAAAGGAAGCATTTATTTTAAGACTTGTGTTTTTCAAGCAAATTGAAATAGTTCAAATAGGTCTTGATATTAAGATATAGCTTAGACAATTGATTTTTAAGTCAATTGTCACTTTCATTGTGTCCTCAAATTGTCTTTGTTAGAGTATTACACCAGAGATATGGTTTAAATCTTTGAGAATTTTACGATGATCTTTAAACTTTTTATGCCGTCCATATTCTTAAGGAATCACTTTTAAGTGTTTTCCCATTCTTTAGATGATTTTTTAAAGGAAATCTAAAATCTTTAAACCATGATAAAACTTCCATTTTTGAAAGAAAATAAATAAGCTATTCATCTGTAATGAAATTAACCTCCAGTATCACCCCGCTCTATTTGTTATCAAGAAATTTATAATTATATTATTTTTAAAAGTGGCATAATAGGGTTTAAAGCACTTATGTGTGGGAAGCGTGTGTAAACTCGTCGGGGTACTGAACAGGCTCGCTGGCAGTGGGTAAATGCACACATGATACCAAGACAACTTCAACGGGGTACTGAACAGGCTTGCTGGTAGCGAAGCAATGTTGGGTCGAGAGGTAGCAGGTATATGTTTTCAAATTAACTTTTATGAAAATATACATCATGTGGATACAAATATTGGATGGTATTAAAGTACTTGAGTAGGTTAAATGACATCCCCGTCGAGGCTATGGACGCCTGCTGGCAGCAGTGGCTCTGTCAACGGTATTGAAGTTCTTTTATAAATATCGTGACTCCTTGATCCGAATTTTATGAGCATAACGAAATGAATACAGATTATTAACAAGTGCTTAACACAAAATAACAGAGATACATTAAAATTGGTTTTCTATTCAATAATGAAATAAGTTAAAACTGTAAAATGCAGTGGAAACAAGCTTGCTGGAATGGTGGCGGCTTATCTATGAAAAGAGATGTGACGGTAGTGCGCATTCGCAAGAAGAAGGTTACAATGAGGCTCTGAAGGCCTTTTTACAATAAGCCAGAATGCCAAAAACCATAGACATCCAAAAACCTAACCCTAGGAGATGAAGCGCCAAAAGTCATGTGGGCCTCGTTTGGGTAAGTTAGTACATCAACTTCCCGGGGTCGTAACTTTTGCATACGATCTCCGTTTTAGGCGTGTGATAGCCCCTTGGAAAGGTATCATCGAGGAGATTCATTTTGGGGACTCAATGATGCCTTTGACTATCATTGAGGAGATCGATCCCAAAAAACCCTCATTTAGGCCCTCAAAATGGCCCCAGAAGTTAAAACTACTAAAAATAGTAAATTGGCAAAATTGTCTGAAAACTGTTTTGAGCCAGTTGGAAAAGGTGGGTGGCCACCGATATCCATATGGATCAATCATCCCTCCTTAGGAAGAAATGTTCTCCATTGCATTGAGGTCCCCCATCAAATGAGGAAATTTCTGCTGAATTTGGCCCCCGGTGAGCCACTTGCCTTGGTGCAGGAGCTGCCCTGCTTTGACAACTCGATAAAGATGGATCCTTTGTTGCCGAGTGCCCTTGATCTGTCTGTCCACAATCTGATCATTGGATGCCTGTTGAAGGTAGTCGGGGTTGAGCTCTGTTGGTGTCAGTTGTTCTGCTACTTCTAAGGTGTCCAATAATGGTGGGAAATAAGGGCGAAGGAGATCCATGTTGAACACTGGGTGCAGACCAAGGAAAGGAGGAATGTTGAGCTCAAAAGAATTATCCCTCATGGCCTTGGTGATAGTGTACATCCCATAACAGAGTGGGCGAAGCTTCCGATGGGGTCCTGTAAGGCGTTCTTTCTGCAAGTGCAACCAAACTTTGTCGCCCACCTGAAACTTATGCGGCACCCGATGTTGATCATGGCGCTGTTTGTACTTGTCATTGGACTTCTATAGGATATCCTAAACCTGTTGACAAATGTGCTGGATCCGCTCAATGAACCGGGTGGCTTTGTCAGCTTTAGTTAGAGCAGGAGATGAGTCGGTCGAGGTGACCGCAAGGGGAAGTGCAACATCTATGGGTCCCAGTGGTTGGAATCCCAACCCCACTTGAAAGGGGCTGTAGCCGGTTGAGCTATGCAGGGCTCGGTTGTAGCTATGATGGACATAGGGAAGGCTCTCATCCCATGTGCGAGGGTGCTTTGAATTATACATGCGAAGGATATGCACAATCATTCGATTTACAACCTCGGTTTGGCCATATGTCTGGGGGTGGAAGGCCATGGATTTGGTGATCTTGGTGTCCAGCGGTGACCAGAGGCTTGACTAGAATGTGATAAGAAATCGACTATCCCAATCTGAGACAATGGTTTGTGGGATTCCAAAATGTACCCAGACTCGTTCAAAGAAGATCTTGGCAGTGGCCTCTGTTATGATGCTCTTCTTGCAGGCAACCAAAATAGCCATCTTAGAAAAGCGATCAACAACCACAAAAACACAGTTATTTCCCTTCTTGGTGGATGGGAGGCCCGACATGTAGTCCATTGAGATGGATTCCCATGGCCTGTCAGGAGTAGGAAGAGGGGTGTACATGCCCTGTTTCTTAGTGGTCGGTTTGGCAATAGCGCAGGCAGTGCAGGACCTGATATATTTGCTGACCTCTTGTCAAAGTTTTCGCCAGTGGAAATGTTTCTGTAGCATCGCCACTATCTTTTCAACGCCGAAGTGTCCTTCCACCCAACTGTAGTGGGCTTCCCAGATCAGCTTCGCTCGCTCACTTTATGGAACACAGATATGGCCCAGACGAAACAACAACCCATCCTGAAGATGGAAATTATCGACAACTGCGTTTGCACCCAACATTTGGTAGGTGGTGGCCAAGTCATGGTCTGTCTCATAGAGTTGGGCCATCCATATGTCTCATGGCCGCAAGAGTCTAGCACTGTGGTGAGTGCCGCGACTAGCAGTCTGCTGAGACAATCAGCGATGCGATTGGTGCTTCCTGTTTTATACTTGATGTTGAGGTGGAACTACTGCAAGTATGTGGACCACTTTTGATGGCGGTCATTCTGCAATTTTCCCTGTGTCTACATGAACTGCAGTGGCTTATGATCAGTGTGGATAACTGTCTCCTTCCCAAGAATGTAATGTCTCCACTGGCGGCATGCTTGCACAATGGAGTACATTTCTTTGTCATAAGTAGGGTACTTACAGACAGTATATGACAGTGTCTCACTATGATAGGCCACAGGGTGGTCGTGCCGAGTGAGAACGATGCCCACAGCATAGTCTGAAGCATCTGTCTCGATCTCAAAAGGATGTTGCAGGTTTGGTAGTGAAAGGACTGGGGTTGAGCACAAGCGCTGCTTTAAATCATCAAACGCTTGTTGTTGGGACCAACCCCACACAAATTTCACCTTACCACCACCCCTTTTTATTTGGCTGAGGGCCCATGCAATATGGGAGAAACCCAACACGAACCTACGGTAGAAATTGGCAAGGCCCAAGAAGCTCTGAAGCTCAGTGAGTGTTGTTGGGGATGGCCAGTCACAGATGACTTGGATCTTGGCTGGATCCACATGTACGCCATGCTGATCAGTGATGTAGCCCAGGTAATGGACCCTGTCCATGTCGAAGGATCATTTTTCCAAGTTGGCGTATAGCTTGTGCTGCCACAGGGTGTGCAGAACCTGCTGAATATGCTGCAAGTGTTCGGTCCAATTCTTACTGTAAATTAGAATGTCATCCAGATACACCACTATAAAATTATTGGTGAATGGTCGCAGGATATCGTCCATCATCCTCATGAAAGTGGCTGGAGCATTTGTCAGACCAAAGGTGATGTAGGATCATCTCTCCAAGCCAGCCATGCGCCAACCAGCCATACCACATCAACGCACGTATTCAATGAGGAGAAGAGGCGCCAACCCTCTCATATTTTGAATTTGAATCAAAAGCATTTAATGTATGTAAGGCCGTGGATCCATTGAGCCATGCCTTTGAGCAGGCATTAGGTAGAAGTAGCCCTTAATGGCTGTAAGGCTGCAATCTAGATCCAATCTAGACTAGACAACCATTTAATTATGAATTCAATGTAATTTAATAGGGTAGGTAGCTTTGGAGGGAAGAGAGCTCGAAGAACCCCCCTCATGTTAAAGATCTTTTTGGTATTGTTAGGGGTTAGTCTTAGAGAGCATAGAGAATCTGAGTGAGAGAGGGAGAGAAGGATCTAAGACTTTGTTACAGTCCCCGCTTGGAACACCTTTGTAAAGGAGGCATTGATTAATACAAACAAAATTAGTGTTTCCTGCATATTACTGTGTTGTGTGAATGTATATGTGTGTTCTTTATATGTTGTAGATGTATGGATAGGTATGCATTTGCAGGAGTTGTTTGATTTCAGGGTTGGAGATCTTTGAGGCTTCATACCAGGAGGGTGTGACAGAACACTGCAGGTTCTGATAGCCAGTGCTTAGAGAGCACTTCCAGTTCTATGGAATTTGGACAAAGACGTGCCAGGAGGGTACACCATCTGGAGTCATTAGCTCAGGGAGAAAATCTCAAGGTTGCTGAATACCTTGGAGGTGAGACTGTGTAGAGGAGGATACAATAGAAGACAAAATCTCTGAGGAGTTCTGTAGAGCTCTGCCAAAAGGGAATTGAGCAGGTGCATAGAGTGCACAGAGGAACTCTGTTGAGTTCAGGAGGAAGATAGAACTACTGAGGGTTCTATAGAACTCTGCCAGGAGGGCATTGAGTCAGTGTGCAGATAAAGCACAGAAGGAAAGAACTCTTTTGAGTTCTGGGATAGAAGAAGAGTCCAAGAAAGGATCTTCACAGGGTTGCTGAACACCCTA
>JASDQU010508265.1:0-24743 GCA_032191745.1 Picea mariana
GTTGCAAAAGATTGGTACTATGGCATACAAATTGGAGCTGCCTTCATCTTCACGAGTACACCCAGTTTTCCATGTTTCATGCTTAAAGAAGGTTAAAGAAGGTTTTTCTATGCTATATTGATGTTTGGTTCTTAACAAATTTCTTCTAAGGTTCTTCCTTCTGCTTTCCTTTCTCTACAACATATTTTTCAACAGAGTCCTTTTTAGGCTGACTTGAAGAAGGTATATTGTTTTGAGCTTCTTTGGTAGGATTTCCCTTTGGAGGATTTGCAGGCACCTTTTTTGTTTTAAAGATTATATTGTTTCTGGAATTGCATGATGGCATTCTGCAACCCAGTTTGGTAATTTTCTTTTTCCACTGACAACATTTCATCATTTTCCTGCATGAATATTTCATTTGCATCCATGAATTGATCATGTTCTTCTTTAGTTAGAAATATCTATGTTTCATCACCATCACAACAATCCTATTGTCTTCAAAATTTTCATCAAAATTCACATTTACATAATTATTTTGAAAAGGAGGTCTTATTTGTTGATCACCCTTGATCCTCTGATCTCTTTGTCTAATTTGTGGAACTGCTGGTCTCCTTTGGTTTTTGGGTGGAACATCAACATGTTCTCTGGTGTCAGGCTTGTTATCTAAAGACATCCTCTCCATGATTTTTTCCATGGTCTTCATCATCATTTCAAACCTCTCTTCTAATGACTGTGAGGTTGAAGGTTGTGCCTTATCTTGAACCTTGTTCATGTCCCTATCAGAATTATATTTGATCTTTCTTGAATCCATTAAGTTTACTTCAACTTATATTGCATCACACATCATATCATCTAGTGAAGTGGATCTTCTTTCCCTCGACAACAAAGCAAAATCACTTTCGAAGGAATCGACATATCTAACTTGAGCAACTCTAGGAGGAGGTTTTACTTCAGTAGGAATTGAATTGTAGACCTTTATAAATCTAGCTGAAAACTCTTGGACTGTTTCATTAGGTGACCTTCTCATGTTGTTATACTGGGTTAGCAATTGAAGGGGGTTTTTCTTGTCACCCCACTTTACAAGAAAACTTATTCCAAATGCTTCAAAATTTAGGATACTTGTTGCTGGGAGAGCTCTAAACCACTTTCTAACTTCTCCTGCAAGACTTTGTGCAAACAACCTCACTTTTGCATCTTCAAAATCTACTTCTTATAGGTCTACAAAATCATTGAACCGGTCTAAGTGTTTTTGGGTTGACACATTGCCTTCAACATCATACAACTTAATCCTTTGATTATATTCCCGAGGAAAATCATGTAACTGAGCAGGTAGAACAAGAGGGGAAAACCTAGATGCCATGGTTGTTGTAAGAACCTGAAGTGGTTGTTGGTTATGAGTAGAAATCACAAGAGGTTTGGTAGAGGCATCTAAAACTAAATCTTGGAACCTCTTCTTATCAAATATGATCTCGTTCAAACAAGACTCGGATTTAGTTCTGAATAGAGTTTTCTCAAATTTTAAATCAAAATCAAGGTCTTCAATGATTTTCACTCCATCTTTGGGAAAGGATAGATATTTGTCTAGATACAGAACTGGTCTTATTGGCTTTTCTTTTCTTTTGTGTACAATTTTCCCAGGATCATACACAAGGATCACTGCTTCTGGGTCTGGATTGCTCCTAGTATGAATTATCTTGGGAGCCAGGATTTCTCACTCAAACTATTTTATGCTACTAGTCTCTTTATAATGGAGTCGCCAGAGTAAATTTAGTATCGGCCAATAAGGTTTTTGATTCACTATCACCCTCAAGAATCAAATCTGGAGCTTTAAGTCATTCTTTTCCAAAGGAAGATTTCACTTTCAATCCCTGACAACGACGCCAGAATGTTAGCACTCTGTAAATTTGTTTGGATGAAAAAAACAATAACAGAGGTAACCTACAAACCAACTTTAGAGATGGGTACTATCCCGCATCAGCTTAGAGAGGGATATCTCATTTCACTTGGTATTTCTTTGACAATCAATGGCTAGGTTTTGTTATTTTGGGTTTTTTTTTTTATAAATTTGTTGAAGGGGAGGGAAAATTGGGATATGGAGTCAAACTTTTGAAAATGAATGGAAACACTGACTGGATAGTACAACTCTCCAGAGGATAAAGCTTAAATGAGGCGATAAATTTGAGTTATAATTTGTAAATTTGTAGAGTGTAGGAAGAAAAGAAAACATATAACTACATCAGAGCATTAAATAAATGAATTCTGAATTAGTTAGGAAGAAATTAACACAATTTAAATTGCTTCAACCGAGAGCATCACAAGATGAATTGTGAGCCTTTGACTATCCAATTTAAACAGAAGACAGTGAAAATGAAATCAAAAATACAGGAAATACATACAAAGGCAGGAGACAAAACTCAGATCACCACCTTTAGAATATTTTCATGGAAACTTCAAGACTTCTGCATGTGTATTCAATTCAGCTTCAGAAAATTACAAATTAAGTTCCGAACAAATAAATCATTCCCTTGCGCTTCTGCCAACACTAATACATTTGGAAATCCTAATATTTATACAATTTTGAGTCCCTTTAGTTTGAAACTGATTACAATGATTTAAAAAATGAAACGTTTCAATTTCTAAAACTGATCATAATAATTACAGATGATAGTTTCGGTATTGGAACCGATTACAATGATTAACAAGAAAACGTCTGATGATCTGGCCCTTAACTCCTCTGATGCTTCAACTCCTTTCTTTACCACTTGTTCCATTCTGGTCTTCTGCCTGATTTGTGATCTTCAGTGACACCTGGACATCATCTATTGGACTTTGGAAAACTTCACTTTGTCTTACCCAGACGTACTATCTCCTTCCACTGCAAGTCAGAAGGGATATCATAATCTATCATTTCTTTGATCAAGATCTCCAAGTCAATGCAGGATTCATATGACATAACTGGTAGTCCAAGTTTGACTATCTTGAACCGATTCAGAATCTCAAAGTCTGTAATTAGATGTTCCACTAATGTGGCTCCTTTCAGATTTTCTTCCAAGGCTTCGAACTTGGAGTGATCCATTCTGCACTGAGTGAGGAGGGCATTGTATCCTTCCTGATCATACAATTTTCCCTTGCCATCCTAAAAGGGTGGGAGGCCTTTGATAAACAACTCTTCAAACAAATCCTTAAACTCGTGCACACTTTGCTCCATCTGTGTTGCCTTGGTTTGAACTGATTTCAGCAGGTTATGTTTAGCAATAACCCTCCTAGCCTAGATGATCAATGTAGTTCTATCTTTGACTCCAATGGTCTGAAGTTCTACAATAGGGATGGATTTGAGCAGGTTTATGGCATTTTGGGCCCACTCTGATGGTTTCTTTGCTAAAGTCTCATTCAAAATAGTGCACCTGCTTATGGCTGTGATGGCCATGATGTCTTTATCATTTATGAAATTCAAATACACTCTGAACTTGGCAGATTCGACAACTATGGAGTCCTAGATGATATGTTTGGCCCCCTGCAATAGGCCTTTGCCTTTTAATATCATCTTCAACTTATCTATCCTTTCCTGCAAGGCTCCATTCTCCTTTTGAAGTTGAGTCATTATTTTATCCTTTGCTTTCATTTCCTGCTTCAATTTATCTATGTTCCCTTTTAACCCCTTGATTTCTCCTACCTTCAAGCTAACTTGTGACATAGCCTGGGCAAGTCCTTCAGTGCTTGACCCAAATTCTATAGAAGGAGGTACAACTAAAGCCTTGTTCAACAATTCTGTCTGTCCTTATGACCAATTCACCTTTTATTGTTCTAGCTGCAATGCCTTAGCCTTGTAGTCCAATGCCTCTTGTCGAAATGCTTATTTTTCCTATTCTAGATCAACCAATTGTGTTGTTTGTGGATGCTCTCTGGCAAACATTTTCAGTTTCTTCTTCAAGATTTGAATCAATTTTTCCTTCTCATCCAATGAGGATTTCACCCCTTGGGGGCCTTCAGATTCCAGTCTCTTGAACTGATTCTTCCAAGCTCTGCTAGATGATTTTTCTTGCCTCAACTTCCCTTCCAATTTCATTGCATAAGATGACAGATTGGAATTCTTCAAGCTTAAACTTAAGTAATCATAATACAACATATCATTGGTGTTCTTATGGAATTTGACCTTGTCTGGAGCATTGATGTTGTCATACTTTATCCTTATCTCAGATACTTTGTCTTCATCTGCAACTGCAATGCTAAAGGTTCTCTTCTCAATATCCCTTACAGTGAACATAGAAGACTTGTACTGAGAAATATTTTCCACTTCAGGGACTAACTCCCTCATCTCACCCAGGGCCATGTTTCCTTTCTCATCATATTGTTTTGCCAAATATTCTTTAGATTGATAAGTTGCCCCAGATGTTTTATCAAAGATGTGTTTTTTGTTGCTAAAGGTTCTTGAGCTGCCTTCACTTTGGAGTTTGCATCCCTTTTAAACCTCTACATTGATAGTACCACTCTCCACCATATCCATATTTACTTGTTCTTTAGACTCTTCCTCCTCTAAATCCATTATCTATGAAGACTGTGTAATCTTCATCTTCTTACAAGAATTTTGCTAATCACTAGTGCCCATGGCCTCTGAATTGCTTCTCTTGTTGTAAACACTCATCTTAGGAACTTTGACTATCAGTTTCTAAGGAGCTTGTTGTGTTTGACTTATTTGCAGGGTTGTCTCCACTTGTTGTGTCTGACTTTGTTGCAGGGTTGTCTCCACTTGTTGTGTCTGACTTTGTTGCAGGGTTGCCTCCACTTGCTTTGTTTGAGTTGGTTGCAATATGGCTTCCATATCAGCACAAACTTCTAGGTTTTCCAGTTTATCAAAACCCTCAACATGTTCATGCTCATAAGGGGCATGTTTCTTGATCAATATTCTCTTGGATATGATTTGGTGTGGATCATATCTCCTTCCCTGTAGTTGTGAAAAACAAAAATCTTTGAGCTTTGATTGAATATGAGATAAACAAGATTTGTCTTTGACAATGAAAGGGCCAATGATAAAATGGAACTTGAGGTTGGAGGCTTTGTGCAAATTTAGGAAATGATCTGTCTCGGATATGATTCTTTTCCTAATGAATTCAAGGGCAAAGACTCTGGGGGTCAGAAAAATAGGCAATAGATAGGGGGATTCATGACAACCATAAACCTAGATTACTGTTGAATGCATGAACAATACCCAGTCCCCCACTCTGTTTTCTGGATTTGGTTGCAGGTAGCTCCTCATGTCATCCAAAACTCTAGGTAGGTTGGTGTTGAAAATCAAACTGTAAAACTTGGACATAACTTTGTTGATGAAGATGAGAAATGTAATCCTCTTAAATTCAATTGATATGAATGTTTCTTCAAGAAATTATCTCTTATTGGTTTCCAGGAAAATCTTCAGCAAATAGGTGTAATATCTGAAATGCCTTAGAGAGAAAAAATTCACTAGTTGTTTATGGATATTATCAACTATGAACTAATAAAAAATGAGACAGACTGACAGACCAGACTCTGACTGAAAAAATTTCAACAGGATACCCATCATGTCCTCGACCACATGTTTATCATTATCTAGACCTTAAATTTGACTCAACAGGGAACAGACCCATTGGACCTCAATAACCATTATACTCACATTCATTGACAAAGACAGACTCTCTGAAAGATATTCTGGTTTGACAATTGTCTGTAAAAATAGATCTTTGACTTATGATGGACACTCTCTATATACCCTAATTAAATTTTCTTCATTGAAAGGTTCAGACACTGCGAAGAAATACTATGGTATACCGAGGGCATATAGAATTGATAGACTCTCTACCCTACACATGACCTCATACCCTTATTTAATTACGACGACTTTTTCTTCATGTGAATATTGCTTTGCACACCAACCTATGAATTTGGGAAAAGGGATAGTGACTTTGACAACATAAGGGACTACGATGGCCTAGACTTCTTCAAGGAATGGTATATGCCTTCCTACATTATCAAACAAAATGCTTCTTGATCCAGATGGATATCGATGGCCACCCACCTTTTCCAATTGGCTCAAAACAGTTTTCTGACATTTTTGGCAATTTACTATTTTTAGCGGTTTTTACTTCTGGGGCCATTTTGAGGGCCTAAATGAATGTTTTTCGGTATCTAGCTCCTCAATGATAGCCGAATGCATGATTGAGCCCCCAAAATGAATCTCCTCAATGATACCTTTCCAACGAGCTATCCCACGCCTAAAACAGAGATCATATGCAAAAGTTACGACCCCGAGAAGTTGATGTACTAACTTACCCAAACAGGGCCCACATGACTTTTGGCGCTTTATCTCCTAGGGTTAGGTTTTTGAATGTATAGGGTTTTTGGCATTCCTGTTTATTGTAAAAATTCCTTCAGAGCCTCATTGTAATCATCTTATTGCAAATGCGCGTTGCTGTCACATCTCTTCTCAAAGATAAGCCGCCACCATTCCAGCAAGCTTGTTTCCGCTGCATTTTACAGTTTCAGCTTATTTCGTTATTGAAAAGAAAACCAATTTTACTGTATCTCTGTTATTTTGTTTTAAGAACCTGTTAATAATCTGTATTCATTTCATTCTGCTCATAAAATCCGGATCACTTCTGGACACAGAGATGGGAGAAATGGTGATTTCGGTGTCGAAAACATATGAATCTTGGTCAATTAGGGCTTCTTCATTCGACACAGGGTCTTTCTTTGTTATTGAAGTTATGATAGGGTCCATGGTGACGATGAAAATTACTTGGAAATGGCGTGTAATGGTGCATTGTTGAGCTGCAGTCAAACGAAGGTGGTCGTGCCAAGTTTCAAATGGTCCAGTCTTTTGAAATAATAATAAAATACACGACAAATATCCTTTATATACTTTTCCAAATTTCAGGGGCATGAGGAAGTGGTTTGGGGAAACCCGCTTCTCACCCCGAAATGCACCCGGTGGCTCCACATGGTCCCGATCAAAAATCACAGTTTAGATTTTGACCCGCTTTCTGAAATTATCCTCCGCGCAGCTTCTCCCCCCGAAATGATCCTCGACCGTAAATCTGGAGAGCTCACGATCTGTGACGTATTAGGTCCCATCCACTTGGCATCCCTACCATTTTAGCCTCTTCATGCCATATTTAGCCCCATCCTCTGGTTTTTCAAGCCTCCAAACCAATCTAGCGTCTCGCTAAGTTCAGAAATCTTGATTTCAAACAAAAAATTTAATGGTGATAACAACGCCATTATGAAACCCCCCATAATTTCAGCTTCTTGAAGCCCAAGCATCATACGGAGCTAGATAAATCTGGCTTCAACTAAAGTTTTGGTGAATATATCAACAACCTTATCATTTGTTCTGCAATATTCATGAGAGACAATGTTCTCATGAACCAACTGTCTCAAATAGTGAGCATGGCGCTCAACATGCTTCATCTTACTGTGGGCAATAGGATTTTCAAAAACCTGTATAACACTATGGTTATCACAGTAGATTTTAGTCGAGGTATGAACATGAAATCCAAGTTCTCCCAAACGTTGATGAATCCAATTGTTTCAGTACCTGCTTGAATGGCATCATGGTATTCTTCTTTTGTAGTCGACAAAGAGACTACCTTTTGTTTCTTGCATGACCACACTAGTAGTCTAGTGCTATAGTGAAACATATAGCCAAAACTGGACTTCTTATCATCATTATTGCCATCCCATTCGAAGTCAGTGAAGCCAACCAGCGAATCTAAACTTTGACAATACTTGATACCAAAATGAATGGCAACTTTGAGATAACATGCAATTCGTTTGACTGGTTTCTAGTGGCTTTCTTTAGGGTCCTGCATAAACTAAGAAACAACACTAACAACAAAGAAATTTTTAGGTCAACTATGAGTAAGATAAATAAGATTGTCGAACTATTGTCGATAAAGAGTAGCATTGACTACAGTTGTTTGATAGGTTTTGGTTGTTTGACAGGTTTTGGTGAAATTTACTCCAAATTGAAAAAGGAGTAGCACAAGGATTTCAATCAGCCATATTAAAACGTGTTAACATATCCATCACATATTTAGACTAAGAAATGAAAAATCCATCACATATTGGTAATAATTGAAGACCCAAAAAATAATTTAGAGTAACAAGATATGTCATATCAAAGGAGTCAACAAGTTGTTTCTTCAATCTGAGGATGATATCATTATTATTTCCAATAATGTGTAATTCATCTACATATACAACAACAATTAACGTGTCTCCATTGGTATGGAGTACATACGAGTTGTGATTAGTTTCACAACATTTGAAACCAAGTGGAAGAAAGAAATTGTCAAACTTAGCATACCAAGCTAGGGGAGCCTCTTTCAAGCCATAAAGTGACTTATTAAGTCAATAAACCAAATTTGAATCTTTCACAAAAATAGGTGGCCGTTCCATGAAAATTTCTTGAGATAGGTCTCCATGAAGAAAGGCACTCTTCACATCCACCTGATGGATTTTACATCCAAAATGAGCAACAAGGTAAAGAATTAGTTGAGCAAAGTTAACCATTGCTACAAGGGAAAAGGTTTCAGTGTACTCGATTCCTTCTTATTGAGAAAATCCCTTCACAACAAGGCATGCTTTATGTTGCTCAATAACACCTTCAACGGTAAATTTGGTCTGTTAGACCCATCGACACTTCACAATGTTCTTTCCCTATGGTTGGGAAACTAAGTCCCAAGTCTGATTCTTTGACAAAGAATTAATTTTTGTATGCATAGACTGCTCCCACTTAGGTCATCCTTCAACATCTGAGTAGGTAATAGGATAAGAGATTTCAAGTACACGAGTCATTAAGGAAACACTGACATGTTGATTTTGACTTCAAGTTTTTCGTCTAGAGGAGGAATCTCCAACATTAGATCCAACAACTTCAATTGTATTCACAACCCATCTGGGTAGACAAGAAATATGTGAACTATAGTTCACTACAATAGGTCGATTAGAAGTCGGAGGGTCTTTAGTCAACGTACCAATCGAAATAAAGTATGATGGACTAGTTGACTTGGAGGTCGATGATCCAATCGAAATAGGAAGAATATTTGGTTGTCTAGTTGAAGGAATAAAGTATGGAATAGGAGAACCAATTTCAGAGACAACATCAAAGGGATCATCCTGCAAAAATCTAGAGGAGACATTCAACAACTTAATGGTAGAAGATTTCTCATCAAACCGTACATTTCATCTAATAATGATTTTTCGTTTGATAAGATCAAACATTCGATAGGCTTTCAACTCTTCAGAGTAGCTCATCATGATGCAAGTGTGACTCTTTGCATCCAACTTCTTTCTGCAATCATCAGGAATGTGAGCCCAAGACACATATCCAAACATAGAGAGGTGGTCGACTGAAAGCTTCTTCCCATACCATCGTTTGACTAGAGTCATGGAAGGAACAATTCTAGCGGAGATGCGATTGAGAAGATAATTTACACAATACACTACTTCATCCCATAAGCGAGGGGGAAGATATCTTGCAAAACACATATAGCCATTTTGACTAATGTCTGATTCTTGTGTTCTGTGACACCATTCTTCTAAGGTGTGTACGGAACTGGCTGTTGCCAATCAATATCATATCAAAGTAGGCATTCTTCAAAAGTTTGATTGAAATAATCACCACCATTGTTTGATCTCAGGAATTTGATGGGTCAACCACATTGTTTTTCAACAAAGGCCCAAAACTCCTTGAACTTTTCAAAGACAAGGTTATTATTCTTTAGAAATTAAACCCATGTAAAGCTAGAGAAATCATCAATGAAAGTCAAAAAGTACCTTGCACCTATCAGTATGTATATTTTAACTTTGTACAATTAATTACTGCAAACAAATTCTTAATAAAAAATAGAAAAGATTCAATGACACACACACACACACACACATTACACAAATATTTTACCCTGGAAACCCAAACCGAGAAAACCATAAAATTGTTTTGGGCCACACCTCTTCTATTCATCATACATATCCAGAATATAATTCCCTCATAAAAAAAGAGACTTTCCTTCTTGGCAGAAAACCATAACATAAATTCTACCATCAAATCTGTGACCTTATAATGAACGATCCAAATTGACTACAAAATTACAATATTTTACAAGGAAATTTTACCGATATTTTCCTCAGGGGCATGTTGGCCCCCATGCCCCCCAGTCAAATGGGTAGAAACCCCCTCTAACCCCCTTCATTCAAAGGTCATCCCTCGAACCGTCAACAGAAGGGGGGTAGGCATACCTACATATGAATCAGGAAGATAATCAAGCTCCACAACCAACACTATGTCTAGTCATGTAAAGAATATAACACATACCCAACATTCTCCCACTTATTGTTTTTTGTGCATACATGGGGTTACAAGGTTACATAGTCAACAATCTAGGGAAATAATTCCCATAGATCCTCTACACCAAGAGAACTTCTCAGTGCTAACATATTTTGTTAATGAATCTACAACATTCTTCAAAGTGTCCACCTTCATCAACAACACCTTATTTTCTTCAACCATCTCTCTGTCAAAGTGATATTTAACATCGATATGTTTTAACTTTGAATGATAATTCGGGTTCTTCACCAGGAAGATTGCACTCTAACTATCACAATATTTCCTTACAACTTGTTGTACCAACCCAATACTTGAACATAATCTTTGTAACCATATTGTTTCCTTGCTTTCATGAGTGGCTTCCATGTATTCAGCTTTTGTAATTGAGAGTGTCACTACAAACTATATTTTTCTCATCCAACTGATTTCTCCTCTAAACAGGTTAAACACATACCCACTTGTAGATCTTCTATGATCCAAATCTCCAACCCAGTCTGCATCCACAATGTTAGAAAAAGAGGATCACAACGTAATAAAATAAAACACAAAAGATACACAATACAATAGAGACATATATATGCGTGGTTCACCCAATATGGGCTACATCCACCAGAGAAATTGGCAGGTCCTTCATTTATTATTATCCAACAAATGAAGGGATACAACCTAAAACACACTCGTTGTAACTTCCTCTTCTTTTTCCCACAATCTCCTCTCTCATAATACAATATTCAAACACATCCATCATCGCAACACAATTCCCTCATACATAAAAGAGTTTTCCTTCTAGGGAAAAAAACCCTAACATGAATTCTACCATTAGATTTGCGACATTATAATTAACGGTCTAGATTGACTACGAAATTACAATATTTTACAAGGCAATTTTCCAAAAAAATTATCTTTGGGGGGCTCCAAAATGCGTCGCCGCCCCCTCAAATCCCCATGATGACAAATGTGGGGAGGAAATCCCCCCCACACCCCGGTCAAGGAATGGGATCCAAACACGGCTGAAACGAGACCTTTGAATGAGGAAGATAATCATGCTCCACAACCAACAATCTCCCACTTGCATACTAATCACAACAACTCTATTGATGTTGTACCTATTGGACTACGATCCACCTTTGAACTGGAAAAAAAATCATCTTTACCTTCATGCTTTAAGGCCAACCGAAATGGTACTTGAGTTGTATATTTTTAGTCTTAGAATGGAAGGTTGAGTTCTTTTCAAGATGAATGGTACTCTGGATGTCATAGTACAAGCTATTGCTCTCCTGTTGCTTTCCCAATTCCTCCATAAACCTATGTAACCAAATAATCTCTTTACTAATCTATGTAGAAACAATATACTTTGCTTCCATTGTTGAAAGTGCAACAACCTTTTGCAATTTCGAAATCCAAGTTATTATTTTTCCACCTATAATATAAGCATACCATGTGGTGCTCCTCCTACTATCTTTATCACCTACCATATATGAATCAACATGATATCTCTTTAGAATAGTGTTTGAACTTCTAAAACATAATACATGAGTAGTAGTGCCTCTCAAATACCTAAGAATCCACTTTACCGTCTCCCAATGTTCTTTACCTGGATTGTTCATATACATGCTCACAACCCCCACTGCATGTGCAATATTTGGCCTTGTGCACACCATCGCATACATAAAACTGCCAATTGTTGATGAATAAGGGACCCTGGACATGTATTTTATCTACTCATGTGTCTTGGGACACATTTCCTTGGTTTATTTGAAATGGATGGCCAAATATGTACTAACTTGTTTTGCATTCTACATTATAAACTTCTCCAACACCTTCTCTATGTACTCACTCTAAGATAATGACAATTTGCAATTTTTCCTATCTCTTGTTATTATTATACCAAGGATTTTATTTACAACACCCAAATCCTTCATTGCAAATGAATTAGTTAACTTCATTTTGAGCACATTTATATCCTATATGTTAGACCCTACAACAAGCATGTCATCTACATACAATATCAAAACAATATAGCTTCTATTTTATAGCATCTTAAAATAAACACGGTGATCAGAATGACATCTACTATAACCTTGTTTTGTCATAAACTTGTCAAAATTCAAATACCACTACCTTGGATCTTGCTTCAGGTCATACAAGCTCTTCTTCAACCTGAATACCAAATTCTCCTAACCTTTGACCTCATACCCTTATGGTTGTTGCATATAAAAATCTTCCTCTAAATCCCCATGGAGAAAAGTTGGTTTTACATATAACTATTGAAGATGCAAATCTTCTACTGCCACAAGACTTAAAATAGTCCTAATTGAAGTCATTTTAACAACAGGAGAAATTATTTCATCAAAATCTATACCTTTCTTCTGTGCAAACCCCTTTACAACAAGTCTGGACTTGTATCTCTTTTTGCCTCCATCTTCTTCCTTCAACCTGTAAACCCATTTACTCTGCAATGCTCTTTTTCTTGCAGACAACTGAACCAAGTCCCAAGTTTGGTTATTTACCAAGGAGTCAATTTCCTCTTTCATGCCTTGCTCCCACTTCTTTTTAGTGTCTTCCTACATTTCCTCTTCATAACTTTCTGGTTCACCAGAATCAGTCAACAATAAATAATACAATGAAGGAGAGTGTCGTTCAGGGGGTATACTTAACCTGGTAGATATTCTAATAACACTTGCATAAGTTTGAGGTACTTGTTGCTCCTGTTGTTGTACAGTTTGATTTTCTAGAACCTTTGGAATTTCATTTTCTTTGATTTCATCAAGCACTATATATTTTGTGTTTTCCTTTTCCTATTTCTTTCTCTACAATTTGTCTTTGTACATGACCTTTTCATTGAATACCATCTCTACTCTTAATGATTTTGTGTTTTTCAAAATCTCATAAGTGATAACCAAAATCATAACACTGTATCCATTAAAGATACACTTCTTGGCTTTTTCTTCAAGCTTTGTTCTATTTTCTTTATCAATATGGATAAATGTTTCACAGCCGAAAGTTTTTTTTTTTACATAAACACAGTGCTCACTCAAATCCAAATCAATTTGTTTGAGATCTGGAAACAAATTCCTTTTGTGAAGTATTTGCATCCCCTTCTCACTCATGTGTCCAAGCCTATGATGTCACAGTGTTGTATCCACTCTTATAGAAGCTAAAGAGATAGAAGAGTCAACATTACTAGTACATAAATACAGTGTACCTATTTTCTCTCCTTTTGATATAACCAGTGATCCTTCAGTAACCTTCCACACCTTTTTTGTAAATGTGGATATACAACCTTCACTTGCCAACTATCTTGTTGAAATTATATTTCTTCTCAGATATGGAACATGTCTCACCTCTTTCAGCAACCATTGGTTTCCATTCTTTTTATTTATGTGTACCTTACCCATTCCAACAATTTTACACGGTTCATCATCACCCAAATAAACCTATCAAAAATCACCTTGAACATAAACCTAAAAATATTTCCTATGGGGTGTGGCATGAAATGAAGCCCCTAAATATAATACCCAAGAATCAGTAATATTATCTAAAGAAACAATAAAAGCATCTTGTAAAACATCACCTGCTAAATTTGTTTCTTGATTTTTTTTCTTTTGTTGTCCATCACCTTTTTTCTTTGGAGATCTATAGTCTTTCTTCAATTGTCATTTCTTCCCACAACTCCACCACTCTATATTTTCTAGTCTGGACTTGGATATGCCCTTCCTAGACTTCCCATGGTTCCTTTGGATCTTTCTTCTTTCCCTTTGTCTTACTATGTTCTCCATGTTCAACGCATTACATGATGTCTCACCTACTCTTTTCCATCGCATTTATTCACTAAGTATAACACCAACATCATCAAATTTCAGAGTGTTTGAATCGGAGACAAAATTACTTACAACCATGACAAATTCATTCCATCTTTTTGGCAATGAGAAAAAGATTAGAAGAGCCATAACCTCATCATCAAAGTTCACTCCTACAAAACTTAGTTGATTTATAAATGCATTAAATTCATATAAATGATCGACAATAGACCTACCTTCTCACACCTTCATATTAAATACGCGCTTCATTAGAAATTCCTTGCTCGAGGTCAAGGGCTTTTCATATAGTTTATTAATGTCTTCATCAGATCCTCCATTGTCTTTTCTTTTGAAATGTTGAAGGCCAACAATGTTTCTAGGCACAATTCTATCATTCCTAGTGCCTTTCTGTCAAGAACCTCCCAATCTTCATCCTTCATACTCATCGACTTCTTTGTTTTTCCATCCAACTGCAAGAAAAGATCCTTCTGATATAGATAGTCTTCCATTTTCATATTCCATAACTAGTAGTTTAGGCCATTAAATTTCTTGATCCTAAACATTCCATCTTCTGCCATTGCTCCCACTTGGACTAGGAACCCTATTTTCCTGCGAGTTACATTTTGCTTTAATTTCCAATTGTTAGAAAAAAAAAGATCGCAGAGCAATAAAATAAAACAAATGCGAAAATAAAACACAAAATATACACAATACAATAAAGACACATATATGTGTGGTTCACCCAATATGGGCTACATCCACCAAAGAAATTTGTAGGTCCTTCCTTTATTATTATCCAACAAATGAAGGGATACAACCTACAACACACCCGTTGTAACTACATCTCATTTTTTCTCACTGTCTTCTCTCTCAAAATACAATATTCACACACATCCATCGTCAAAATATAATTCTCTCATACATAAAATAAGGTTTCCTTTTAAGGAAAAAGAAAAACCCAAACATAACTTCTACCATTAGATTTGCGACCTTATAATGAACGATGTAGATTGACTATGAAATTACAATATTTTACAAGACAATTTTTTCAAAATTTTATCTTTGGGAGTGTTTCCCCCGAACCCCCACCAAAGGGGGCTCCGAAATCTATCGCTTTTGCCCCTACATCCACCTGACGACAGATGTGGGGGGAGGGAATCCCTGCCACACTCCCATGTCAGGAAATGGGATCTAAACGCGACTGAAACAAGACCTTTGAATCAGAAATATAATCAGGCTCCACAACCAACGCACAAAGCCATGAATTTCCAACACTCTATCCAATTGTGGTCCTCCTTGGTAGAACAAATCATAACTAGTAGTGTCACGCAAATACCTGAAAACCCTCTTTGTTGTTGTCCAATGCCCCTTCCCTAGTTTTGACATATATCTGCTCAAAAATCCAACTGCATATGCAATGTGTGGTCTAATACATAGAGTTTCATACATCAAATTGTCAATTATATTGACATATGAAGAATGAGACATGTCCTCTTCCTCTCCATGTGTCTTCAGACACTGATCTACAGACAACTTTACACCTACAGGAATAGGAACCATGATCGGTTTACATTCCTTCATATTAAACCTCTGCAATATTGTCTCGACATATTTCCTATGATTTAACTAGAGTTTCATGTTTTCTCGGTCTCTTTTAATTCCGATGCCCAAAATGAAATTTGCAGCACCAGGATCCTTCATTTAAAATTTAGAGGACAACTGATTTTTCACATCCTGGATAATCTCCTTGTATCTTCCTATCAGCAACATATCATTCACATACAAGACCAAATAAATAAGATGATCACCGATTAATTTGAAATACACACAGTGATCCTCTTTGCTCCTTGTGAAGCCAAGTCCCAACATATAAGTATCAAATTTTTGATACCACATCCATGGTGATTTCTTTAACCCATACAAGGACTTTTCCATCTTGTATACCAGCTCTTTCTTTCCATTCACAACAAATCCTTATGGTTGCTTCACGTATATTCCATCTTCCAGATCCCCATGTAGGAATGTTGTCTTCACATCCATCTATTCTACTTCAAAATAAAACACGAAAACAACAAATAAAAGAAATCTAATAGAAGTTAACTTGACAACAGGAAAAAAAATTCACTAAAGTCAATTTCCTCTACCTGGGAACAATCTTTTTCTACTAACCGAGATTTGTATTTTTCCACTTTACCTTATGCATTCAACTTCTTCTTAAACATCCATTTTCTACCAATGGGATTTCTTCCAGTCAAAAACTCCACTAGATCCCAAGTCTCATTCTTGTCCAAGGCTGCCATTTATTCAACCATGGCCTTTTTCCAAATTTTTCCATCCTCTGAATCCACTGCCTCCCTAACAGTTCTAGGATCATCATCAGTAACAGACAAAGAAAAATTTGAATGGAAATCAGGTGGAGTATACATTTCCAGTTGCCTTCTTTCCCAAACTAATCTCCTCAATACTGGAGTATGAGAATCTTCTTCTTCTTATTCATGTTCTTTTGTAGAGTATGATTCATCATCGTTTAAATCAAACTCTATTTTCTTTGGTTCTTCCTTCCTCGGTAGGACTTCATGTTTGACAACATCTTTGATTTCTCTAAATACCACATCTTGGTTATACACTCCCTTCTTAGTTTTTGGGTTCCAAAACTTATAACCTTTCATACCATCTTTATATCCAATAAAGATACATGTTTCAGTGTTTTTATCTAGCTTACTCTTGTTTCCCTTTGGAACGTGAACATAGGCCTCAGAACCAAATAACCAGAGATGTGTGAGAGAGGGATTCTTACTATTCCATACCTCATGTGGAGTCTTGTCATCCAGTGATGATGAGGATGATCGTTTGACTAGGTGTTGACAGGTCTAAATTCGCCCGACAATAGTAAGGCGTTCTCCCGGGTAAGAAGTCCCAATTAGACCTATAACCATTTGGAATAGGGAACCCATCCGGATCCTATCCCAACAACCATTGTTGGTTGGTTCTACCAGTTGTGTCCTGGTACATCGATGAGGGTGAGTGACGGGTGGTTGTGTAAACGGAAGATGTAGATGAATATTATCTAAATGCAAGTCTAATATATTTCTAATATACCCTATTCTATATAGGAGCGAACTATAGTAACTGAATGAGTTGTAATGAAACTAAACTATGCATAAACCCCAATCAAATATCTTTCATGAAGGCGCATAGTTAGAAACACGTGCATACAAGTCTATAACCAGAATAGTCGAAGTCACCTTTCTACATACATTCACAACTAATTCGCTCAAGACATGTAATATAAGAAAGAGTAACAAAACTACAAGAAGACATATATTGCATCAGAATAGTCCATAAACAAACATTATCTTACAGCCCATGTGAACAACAAACATTTTTCTTGAAATAGTTCGTAGAAAAATAACTATACATGCAACTAATTCTATCTATCAAAAGTTGGCCCTGAGGGATTCTCCGCATTAACAGTTTCAACAATAGTACATGAAAACTCCAAGGGCAACTCTCCAATTTCAGTTGACACTGTATTCCCAAAGTAGTTCATAAATGTACAATGTTTGAAGAGACAATAAATCCCCTTCTTTGGGTTCAGTTCTAGTATTTATCGAGCTTCAATAAGACTTTTGGCCTTTCATCTCCCTCTGTGACCTTTCATCTTGCAATTTTTCTCCTCATCCTCTTTGTGATGATGAGTAACAAGGAAAACAATTACATTTTGAATTTGTCTCCTAGCGTCAGTGGACCATCATGGATTTGGCCATAGTGCACCTTGTTCATCATAATGATTGGCTTGGGAATTAGGGCATCGATAGTCGAAGGGTTCAAACTCCTTCTTTAGTAGTTAGAGCTTGGTTCCCCTCACTGATTCCTATTGCTATAACAATCAACATCATTTTACTGTTTTATTTTCTTTGGTTGTGGATAGCATTGCAAGAGTGTGTCTCCCTCTAGGCATTGATACCTAACATCGTTCAACATACAATATATGAGAGTAAATAAAAATAAACCATAAATACTAATCATTATAATGTGTATGAATGCAACATAAAATAATTGGAATGTCAAGTAAGCTTATGTGGATTCAATTCCTGGTTCGTCCACTCATGATTGAGGTGCTGGGTTTTTCGGGGATGCCAACAATGTACTATATATTCATCTAAAAATATGTATACCATGCGTTAGTAATTTCTCAAATCATATAACCAATAAGTTGTATATATTTGAAATACCTTTCCATTGGTATAATTAACGTGAAAATCGAGCACCCGAGTCAAAAGTTATGGTCGATTTACAAAATACATTTTTCTTAGTTTCGGAGGAGTTAGTACTAACTCCTCTGACTTGTTCGAAGGAGTTAATACTAAATCCTCCGATAGATTTAGTATTAACTCCTCTGGTTTTTCATGGAAGGAGTTAATACTAACTCCTTCAACTTGTATCAAAGTGTTTTGAACTAACTCCTCTGATATGTATGAGAGGAGTTTGTTCTAACTCCTCCGATATGTATCGAAGGAGTTTGTTCTAACTCCTCTGATATGTATTAGAGGAATTTGAAGGGAAATAATCTGAATCACTTCGGAGGATTAAAAGGGAACTTCTCCTTCTGGGGAAAGAAAAATTGGAAAAAAAAATCTAAGTGTCGAACTAGAAAGAGACAATGAGAGCTTGAGTTTGAAAGCCCATAACTTCCTCATATGATGCTCGATTGAGGTGTCATTTTTTGCATTGCAGAGAACACAGAAAGATGCTTATATCAAGATAATTGAACATGTTGTTCCATCATTTGAGTGGATCCATGTCTAATGATGGCCACGAGTATCAAGGTTTATTTGGAGGGAAATCCTAAACGGTCGTTTTGGCACTTTTTGACCTCGGATTTTGATTTCATCAGTTGAGTTGGAATCGTAATGGAGAAAAAAATACAATTGGCCTGCTTTAGGGATGAAAAAATCTCTTTGACGGATGCCAAAAAGTTACATCCAAAGACATTTTTAATGAAAGTTTGGGTCTCATGTTCTTTTATGCTTCACAAAAATTTAATTTCGTCAATTGTTGGGTCTCTTGTGATGTACAATATCATGATCCACCCATTGAGATTAAGGTTATGTGTTAATAGAACACAGTTATAAATCCTCCAAAACTTTCAATTGACATCTAGTGCACTTAGCACTGTCTAGGAGATGAAAGGACCAAATTTCTCCTAAAGTGCGTTTCATAACCAACACAAGACCTGTAAGTGTTTTGATTAACAGATATGATGTTAGGCGAGGCTTCCACAATGAATATTAAGTTGTAACATCAAGAAACACAAAACAAACAAGATAAAACCATGTGCATAAATAAAGCCATTGGGAACACTAAAACTTGATTATGACTGTGATCTAAAGAAAATCAGGTGAGATAGGAAATTATTGACCAATTGTCTAGATAGGCATTAAGATTTTAGCCATTGGAAATGTAAGGAGATTGACTGATGAATGAAAAAAGAAAGGATCCAAGCTAGGAGGGGGGTGAGATAAGCCTTAAGGAGAAAGTGGGTTATGTTGACCATCAAGGTTGGCAAGAGGAAGAGGATTGTCTTCGATGTTCTCAACGACGACGAGGGGTCGACATCCTTCCGTTGACACATTTGAGACAAGAGAGGGAAACTTGTCAATAGGTAGCTTGTTGGGAAGAAGAGGTGAACCTCATCAATAAGAAATGTAACGAAGCAAAAGGGAGAGAGTGTCATTGTTATGTGATGCAACGGTGCAAGTAGAACAGATTCATCTAGTGAAAGGAATGTGTGTGATGAATATAATAATGTGACCAATATTGGTGAGATGACATTGATCATGTGAACTTCATCGACAATGAATATGTGTGTCAGTGAGGTTTGGTGGAAGCGCGATAGCCAAGTTCAAAGGGAGATGGCTTATGAATTGGCGAAGGAATCAATGGTGTGCCAATATAGAGGTGAAATAAAATATGCATTTTTCGATGCGTTATGTGTCAATGCAGGAAGAGGGAATTTGCAGAAGCATGGATCATCGAGCATAAGTGATCTTGACGAGTAACTCAAGATGATGAGGTAGGGAGAGGGAGAGGAAAATTTGAGTGTAGCCATTTGCGCAAGGGAGAGAGTGTGGGGGTTCTAGTTGGAAAAATTTAAGGGGCCCCCCAATTTCTTGTCTTGGAGAAGGGCTAAGACAAGAAAATTGGGAGGTTATTGTGTGGGCACAACACCAGGTAACATGCAGTACACATCGTCTCTACTCATAATTCATGTCATAACTTGGCACCACTAAGCATGCACCTTATTTTTTTTATCAGTGTCATGTTCATCCTTTCTGTAATTCCATTATGTTGAGGTGTGTATGGAGTAGTATTCTACCTTTCTATACCACACTTCTTATAGATTTTTTTGAATTATTTTCCCCAAAACTCTCCACCATTATCCGTCCTTAGCACCTTAATTTTTTTCTCTGTTTGATTCTCCACAAGAGCCTTAAACTCTTTAAACCTGTCAAATACTTTGGATTTCCTCCTAAGAAAATATATCCAAATATTCCTCAAGACGTCATCTATAAATGAGACATAGTACACAAATTTTCTCAGTGAAGGAACCGACACAAGTCTAAACACATAATTTTTCACCAACTACAAAATTCTCTTTGCCCTCATTGCACCATAGGGTAATCTTACCCGATTCTGCTTCCCATATACACAATGTTCACAAAAATAAAAATATAGAGAGTAGTTAGACATACCTTCAACCATACATTTATTTACCAAATACTTAGACTGATACCAAGTCCCCAACTTATCCCATAATGCCTTGGTTGTATCTTCCCCTGACACATTCAGTAGTACTGAATCTGAGAGACACAATAGGGTTGTTCTCTTCGACTTTCGATCCAAATTTTTCAGTATTCTTATGATGTTCTTATAGGTGTATTATCTATATCCACCATGATCCACTGATCTTTGTCTACTGATAGATCTTCCATCTTAAGCTTATACAACTCAAAACTTTTCTCATTAAATTTATCAATCTCTATTTTCGAACTACTCGCCATTTATTTTCACCTGAAGAATCAATACCGTAGATCTACCACTATAACAAGGCCTATCACAAACCTGATCCAAACCCTTAGTGACAAAGGCATCCCCCTGGAGCCAAAAACATCTCTAATACCAAATGTATATTTTAACCTTGTACAATTAATTACTGCAAATAGATTCTTAATCAAAAACAAAAATGATTCAATGGCACACACACATTACACATATATTTTACCCTGGAAAACAATAAACATGTTTTGAGTCGAACCTCTTATATTCATCATACATAGCCACAATACAATGCCCTCATGCAGAAATATATTTTCTTTCTTGGGCAAAAACCCTAACATAATTTCTATCACCATATCTGCGACTTTATAATGAACAGTCTAGATTGACTATGAAATTACAATATTTTACAAGTCAATTTTATCAAATTTCCTCAGGGGCTCTGCCCTCTAACCCCAGACAGAAGGGGGGTAGGAATACCTACACATGAATCAATAATATAATCAAGCTCCATAACCAACACCCCTATGACCCCACAACCAACACTAGGTCTAGTCATGCAAAGAATATAACACATACCCAACACATTGAAGGTAGATTGATGCAGCAAACATCAGTGTGAAGCAATTCCAATAGGTTTTGTGCTCGCCAAAATTTTCCATAGTCAAACGGTGCCTGATGATGCTTCCCAAGTGTTACGAGGAAAATCACTCTATGGCATGAGGTAAACCACAAAAAACTGAATGACTGCATAAATCAACTCTAATCTCAAGTATGATATATAAACAAACATGCTAACAAGACAAGATAAAGATCCTACCTTGTCTGGACGTTCGATGAAGACCACCGTTGAGCACTCAACTCAAAGCTATATACCTGCAAATTGTCCTCAACAACCAATATACGTAAGCATGTGGTGATAATATATAAAGTTAGCACATATAATAACATAATCCATCAATATTCATAACAAATATGCCCATGGAATAACAATTCAAATATTTGCAAGATATTAATTGTACGAGAAAAGAGTATTTCTATTAAAATATGATCAACAGAAGTGTATGAATGATAAAATTTTGTGTCTGTATGTCTCGAAACTAATACACTAAGTCCTTTCCAGCTGGGCCTCCACCACTTCAATCATCCACCAAATGCAAGTTCATATAAGAGAGACAATGAGGTTCTCCATGAAAATGGGAAGAGCTTGGGGATTGAACAATGTGTTTAGACGTAAAAGGACAGAGGGATGTAGACTCAATATGAAGTGAATAATTTCTCCAGAGTAACTTTTCTCTCAAAAGGTGAATTCTTCTCCTTTTTCCACTCCTTGGATATGGCCCATTTATATCCTTCAAATGGAACTGAAGGGTCGAGTCGGAACCTTTCCAGTATATGGAAGGTCAAGTATCATGGATCTCGTGATGTGACATGGAAACCTAACACGATTTTTTTTAATTTTGGGCACAAAACCCAATGTACATGGGTTGTAATGGTGCAACCTGCGTATACACAAGCTATATAGTTGTTAGGGCGGGTATATGTGGAAAAATATTATTTTTATCTTTGGGAATTGCAAAAAGGAACTTCAAGTTTGCATAGGGAAATGGAAAATTCCTTTTGAGCAAGTTGCATGGGGTGAGGAAAATATTTCTATAACACCAAGCACGCAACCCATATAGACTCCTTCAAGGGGAAACACCTTTTGTAGACCAACAACCATGTTCTGAGTTTCCAATGCCTGCAAACTTCAAAAATTAAGATGTCCAAGTTGGTCATGCCAGATTCAAATTTGCTCGTTTATGTGAGCAATAAGTGCAGTCAGTTCAGTGTTAGGTCAAGTCATGTCATGAAATTTATACAGACTTTCCATCAAGTTGAGAAGAATGTCAGAAACAATCGACTTGTCTTTCTTCAAATCACGAACATAGAACCAATCTGGAAAAAATTCCACAATCTTTCATATCTGTGTCAACTAAGCAACAAACAATATATTGGCATTGAAGTTTGACATGTGATAAACATCGAAAATCTTCCTATGCCGACATGCAACATCACCCTGACCAACAACATCTAGAGAAAAATCATCAACAACATGAATTCTCCTCTCATTAGCTTCATCCAACCACGTGAACAAGGAGGCATCCTTTTCCATGTGATGAGTGCACCCAGAGTCGACTACCCATTTGTTTTGCATAGAATGAGACATCAAGGCCTGAGAATTCCTGACTTGGAAGGTGAAATTATCAGTGGGTCGGTATAAAACAGACACATCTCCTTCAAGGTGTTTAACCTTGTCCTCTAAATTGTCTCGCTTATTATATCATACTTTCTCTATGTGTCTAATCTTTCCACAATACTGACATGTATTCTTATATCGACTTTGTTGGGGGGCATTTGTTTGTTTCTGTGATTTTTGGTCACAGTATGTAGGTTTCTGTGTAAATGCATCAAACCATACCCTATCATCGGGATCCATATTTCTTGTGTGTTTTCCATTTGGTGTGGAAATTCAACACGAACACGTCGAATGGTGTTCTCAAATTCATCAGGACTAGCTCAATGAGTTTTCCATCCTTCTTCTGATATTCTTTCCACATTCGTCCAATTTCAATTGGATTTCTTTGACACACGTCAAATAATCCTCCATTCTATCAAAAGAATGAGGATCGAGAGAGATCAACTATTTATCCAACTGCATGACATGGCTATCGTCGACTCAGTCAAACATCGACTTTAGTTTCTTCTAGAATTGATGAGGGTAGTCAATTCCACTGAGGTGAAATCAAATCTCTCGCTAGATGAAGGTCATGATGACCTCTACATCCTCATCCTTCTTTCCATCAACAACAAATTTTGTCTCATCGTCTTTTGGATCTAAAATCGCAACCTTCGTATACTGCCACAATCCTTTTCTCTTCAATAGGATTTCTATATTTGATGTCCATACTGCATAATTTCATCCATTTAGAACAACATGATCAATCTTCGAATCCATCTTCAATATTTAGATAGAAACTGGTATGTTTCAATAAGTTCCAATTAGCAAACCACCAGCAAAAAGTCAATCACACAATAGATCTGACTCAACAAGGTTTGCAAATAACATGTTGAGGTTATAAACCATTGTCTCTAATAACATGTTGGGTGTTATCTCATAGTTTGTAGTTTGGAGAAATCCCAACCCATGACACAAATGCGAGACACAACTAGGAACACCTATCACTATCACCTCAACAGATGTCCCCCTCGTTTTAGTGAAGGACAAGTCCGACATAAGGGAGGCTTCCTGGGTGACACTAGGGGAATTGTGATGTGAATATATAAGAGCTTGAAGAATGCCCCTATAGGTCAAGGTCGAGGATGGAAATGAGGCTTGAAAGAGTCTTATGAGTTGGTAAATGGTTACCAGTATTATATACCTACAAAACAATGTTAGACATGTCCAAAACAACACAATATATGATGATTAAATCCTCAAAACCTATGGGAAAACAACAAGAAAACTATATATATATATATATATATATATATATATATATATATAT
>JASDQU010508265.1:24885-37949 GCA_032191745.1 Picea mariana
ATAAACTATGATAGCTGCAAATTAAACTATCAAAATCAAGTGTATGATGTTGGAAATAAAGCTAGAAATTAGTAGACAATCTTCCAATATTTAAACCAAGACTTTGATAGAAATTAGAGGGATGTTAATGAATGTTATCAACATAATTTTATAACAGCCTTATGGTTGTAGCAAATTTTTTTCTACAACAACAATTTCTAGCCACTAAAATCAACAAGTAATCCACCCAAACATGCCCTCAAAGAGTAGATCAATTATGACAGCTTGCAAGTAAATTGCAGCGGTAGAAAAGTTGTAAAATAGTGAGAGAGATTAAGTTTGTTGCAGCCCTAATGGTGGTAGCTTAATGATTATTACAAAAACTTAATTTCTTGGGAAATCAAGATGCCCTTAAGGCATAAGATAGCTTAAAGCATGTAAAATTCAATTCCAAACTTGAACAATTCAATATCTTTGAAATCACGTTTACCAATGCACAATATTCAATCTCCAATGCAAATATTAGTGTCTTATCTATTGGATAATGTAGTATCTTTTTTTTGAGCTAGGTTTTAGAACTCATCTAGGGGTGTAAGTATTTTTACTCCCTGGAGAAGATAAACCTTAGCAAGATCTTTCTACAAGGGTGTAAACCCTTTTACTCCTTGTAGCAATCTTTTTTTAGTCTTTTCAATAACAATAAAACAGAAATCCTTGATGGAGGATGTATGCCCTTATACTCCTCCAATGATTTGACAAGATAACCTTGAAATAAAACAAAAACACATATAATTGCAGAAATTCCTTACCTAATCCAAGAGATAGCATGAAAAAACCCTTACTTATCAAGACATTCCATTCAATTTCCAAGAGAGAGAGTCCAAGAGAATTCACTAACCTTTATTCCACCAATAGACAAGTAAATCATTTGTATTGCACCAAAGACAAGAGAGAGTGAATTGCCCAAATATCATGAAAATTTCAGCCAAGAGTTATGTAATTCTCAAGTGAGTTGATAATAAAATGAAAATGAGATGGCCTCTATTTATACAAGGCCATCTAAACCAATATTTAGGGTTGACCCCTTTTATTTGTCTTTACAACTTACAAAAATTAAATTTTCATAAAGTGAAACCCTCAAAAGTGTGATGTCGTGCCCTAGAAGGGTGATGTTGAGCCTCCAACTAAGACATTGAACCTCTATATGAAAATGGTTGGGTCTCCTAGGGCCATGTGTCAATATCCCATGTGATGGAGTTTCCTGTCATGCATATTCTTCCTTCAAGCCACATCAAACCACCTCTGGAACCATCAAGCCAACCAAACCCTAGCCTCCACATGACATCGAGGATATAGGGAGTGGTGTCCTATGCCTCCAAAGTCCAGCGTCCAAATGGAAAGGGATATGATTTCATCCTCTAATGTTGTCCAAGTGCCTCTAAAGGCAATGTACATCATCTCAAGTGCACAATGGATCTAGGGTCCTCTTCCCATCCAGTGGGGTATGGTGTCCATCCTTGGGGTATTCAACCTCCCATGAAGGTCAAAATGGCACAATTCCTCCATGGATAGTTTTTCACCGAGCAAGGTCATGCGAAGACAAACAAGTACACCCTCCAAGGGTCCACAAGCCACATGTATTATTCCAAGTAAGCCACATTTAATAAAATAACCACCTGAACATGTGCATTAAATTCTCCCCTTTTCAAACTAAACAAATGCTCAAAGACCTTATAAAATTTGTCAAATTTAGGTATGGGAGGGTTGTCATGGTGCCCTATTGGGTAGATCAATCCCCAAGTTAAGGAGTGTTTCCCAAGAAGACCCTCTCTAATTCATGAAATGAGTATGAAGTGGATGGGGTTAAGACTTTTGGGCATGGGTTCCCTGACATATCAAGGGCTCATATTGTCTCATAAATGGGTACCTTTGTAGAGGGTGTGTTGCATCCTTTATTTGCAATGCAACATTTTTCCAAGCCCTTTTATTATCGTTAATTTATTATGGTCCAAAACATTGATTTCTATGTGCAATGCAAAGTAAAGAACATTACAATGCCACTTGAATCTAGGAACACATTGAGTGCCATGTGCATGGAAAACAAAAGACACCGCAAATGCACTCCCCCAACAAGCGAGACATTTATTAATTAGGTGTTTCCTCTTTCTAAAGGTCCTTGATTTTTTATGGAGATGTGTTTCATTTCTCTCAAGACCTTAGGGCGAGCATCTAGAAGGATAATATGTGGCTTTTAAATTTTGTTTGCTACAACATCTTTGGTCCTTTAGACCCTTCTTCCCATGAAGTGAGGTACAAGACCTTCTTGGGGTCAGTGAGCTCAAAAACCCAAAATATGAGGAAACGAAATGGAAGAGGTGTGGAAAATGGTGAGTATGTGCATGAATGGTATGATGACCCTTCAAGGAGACTCCACAGTAGCAACTATTTTCCCGAGGGTGACCCACTTACTAGGAAATCATGTCAACCACCAAGGTGAAGTGAGGAAAAAGGTATAATTTCCATGAAAACATTTTCATAATCAATAAATGACTCTTCTCAACATGTTTAAATGATTCAATTATTAAAATGACACTTACCATGAGACTAGACTTGTTACCTCATGAAACAATACTTGTTTTCCTTTCTAGGCCACATTGGTGTGGCAGACATTATTGTTTTTAATGAATGGTGATGTGTGGTGATAGTAGGGGCTTTGTATGCTCATCTAGATCTTGACACTCCATGTCTTCAACCAGCGGGCCTTGAGACATCATCTCCTTAGTTATAACTAGCCTAGGGGGGTAACATATGGCTCCTACATGGGGACATGTGCTCTTCGTAGAGTACATGAGAACCTCAACATCTCCTGGTAAGACATTTCCCTACACATACTCAGGAAAAAATATCAAAGCATAGAGGGGTGGCTTGCTCACACTTTAGTCATATAATTAAAACTTTCAAAAATCCAACTATTCATTACAAATAAAAAATTTCATTTTTTCAAAAACTTCTAACTAACATATAATATGATTCAAGAAAAAATATCACAACAACTATGTTTAAATGAAAATAAAACAACATGTAAAGTAAATCATGAAAGCAAATGCAACTACACTAGGATGAACACGCAAATGAAAATGCAAGAAAGAAAAATGACCTACCTACTTTGTAACACACCCAACCCCCTAAGTACCATTTTTAAGGGATGGGGTATTAAAATTTATATTCCCTTAGACATCTTAGAGTCCCCTTTCTGATGGAAGCATCATCCTCTACTCGTTAAGAGCTTTCCAACGACTATAATTTTGCTCAAAACCAAGATCTGGGTCAAAAGTTATGGCCTCCCAAACTTCTTAGACCTCATTTATCAAGTGTCACCTCACTGCAATGCTGCATCCATGTGGTTTCCTAGCTCTCGTTTTGTCTGGCATGGTGCTTTCCACATGGCTCACCAACCCATAGTTCTGATCCCATGTAACCTCATGTCATCATCATTGGTATTTTCACTCCCATGGGTTGCCAATACCCCAACTAAAAGTTTCGATGACGCCCAGTTAATCAGGCATCTTCCTAGATTCGATGATTCACAAACTGCTCATCCAATAGCTCTGAGTAAATCGGAGAATCCAACTTGTGTGGGGGTTAACACCCCTTCCATATTATTTTCTTGATTTGATGGTCCTCATGTCGTTCATCCAATGGCTCTAGTTGATTTGACGATGCTAACATGTGCAACAATTACTACTCACCCCTTCTCACTGCTAAAACTAATGGAGGGACCCCATGGTAAATCAACGGTTCATACTGAGTCTTCACCCTACGTCAACCAATGGCCCTAATCTCTCCTCCTTTCATCGTCGTCAGTGTTTCATAAAAATGCCTAACAGGTCCACCCTTGAACCCTAACGACATTGCACCTAGATCAACGGTTCATATATCATTGTAGCATCCTCGCCAAGATCAATGACTCCCAATGTTTCCCCAATCTATTTCATCATCGAAATTCCTCGGTTAATACATAACTCACCATCCTTCTACTCCGATGACCACACTTTGGAAATCAACTGTCGAGATTCACTGGCCCATAGATCCAATGACCAGAAATAACACGAAGGTCCAGAGGACCTCCTTGCCCAATGGGGCCCACTTTTGTCTTGTCGAAAAATCACTTAGTGACACTTTTCACTATTTGGACACGTAAGGATGCCATTCTAGAACCCTCAAGTCATCATGACATCGTCACATCCTCTCATAGCTTAGGTGATACCTCTGACAGATCAACAATTATCGTCACGCCTCACCACTCCCTGATCAATGGTCTAGATTACTCATTTTTCTCAAGATAACACTTTTCCTGAGGAAGGGAATATTCTTCAATGCTTTTCCTTCAAAGTGCAAATAAAATGGTGAAAGATTTCACTCCGATAGAAACAGCTACGAAAGACTTATGCATGCGCTCCTAATATTTCAGCACGAAATTCGATAACAAAAGGGAATATTCTTTTATACCTTTATATCAGAGCCAAAATTACTCTATCAAGGTTCCTCCTCTGATAGTTATGGCTCTGATAGATCAATGGTTCATATTAATTCAGAGTTTCAGAGTACCTGTGCAACCTTGCACTCCGATGGACGGTCTGAATCTCCTCTCAAAGTTCCTCCTTCAGAGTTTTTCAACGACCTGTCGAGAGTTTCCCTCGAAAGTCCACACCGACCAACTCTGTTTAACAGATTTCACCTCGAAGTAATGGCATCTAGATCCAACAGTGGTGCATATACTACCTCCATACTATGATGGATCAATGGCTCTGGTCAGTTCAGAGTCTCTTCTCGGCCTAACCATTGACTATTATGATTAACGGTAGAGATTTATCCACCTGCAAATCCAACGATCGATGATTTAGGAGACCTTACAAAGGCCTAAGCCCAACAGGGGCCCATTTTCAACCCTTTGACAAATTAGGCACCAAAATGTATTATTCTTAAAGATGTGTAGGTTGCCACACTAGCATCCTCGTCACTCTAACTACCAAGTCTAACTAACAGTCGAGATCACTTCACCGCTCAATCCTCTGATAAATCCATGGTTATCATTGACTCAGAATACAACCTCTCCAGAAATCATAGCCTACTCTGATGAACGGATAGGATCAAATATTTATCAATTTCTTATCAACGGTCCAGATTTTTCCTTGGATTCCCTCCTTCAGAGTGCATTTCCTCCAGAACTACAACTTACTTCGAACAGTACCCTGCAATGAACAAGAAGGATCTATTATCTTTCCAGATCAAAAATCGAGATTTAATATTGTTCCTACACTGACTAAGGGTCCAAATCTAACCATCGCACCAAATCGACGGCCACAGTCCTCCAAGTAAAAACAAGAGTTTTCTCTGGTTTAACAGTTCGGTTCGGGACTTAATACACTTCACAAGGATTTCTCTGAGTCCTTTCAAGGCTTAACAAGTTTCAAGAATTCTCTCCTTGGTCCAAGGAACTCCTTTGCCTACCCAGGGTACCTCTACTTCATCTTATCCTGCAAGGTTCCTATGTTGCAGGGATCTAAACACTGTGACGCACAAGTATGTCACTTAGAATAATATAGGAGTTCAATCCTCCAACAAGCATAACCATTCATGAGTACAACCAAAGGATACAACCAACCATACAATTTCCCTTTTTATTTCAAGTTCAAGGAATCGTCAAGTAATAAACATTCACACAATCAACCAAGCATACATACCCACAGTACACTCACTACTACATATGACCGAATTTTCCACGGTTTTTCGTTGCTATTGCCACACATATCCGTCGCACTTTCCATGAAAGAAAAGACTATTTTTCGTGGAACTTTTTTCGTCGCTATATCCATGAACCAGTTATTCGTGGAAACAACGACGAAATAAGCCCTCCACGTTTCATCATCCTCAAGATAGGTTTACCTTATAAAGCGTGGCAATAGCGATGAAACTTCGTCTCAATAGGGACAAAAAACCATGCCAAAGTAAAAAATTGACCAACAGATTACAATGCAGATACCATACGTGCAACGGAAAAGTGTGGAAAGTTGTGATGAAAAAGCGTGGCAATAGTGCCAGAAATGTTTGACAGAGAAATTTTTTATGACGTAGATGTTATATGTGCGACGCAAAACCATGGAAAAGTGCGAAGAACGTTCATCGATATTGTCACACTTCCTTTAGGTTTTAAAAAACAAAAATGGAAACTGAAAATCTAGATGTTGGGATTCGTGATTGACCCTTACTCAATATTTTCATGTGTGATTGACTCTTCAAAGGGTTTCTTATGTGAGAAGGGATTATCAAAGGGTGTTTTCAGACTTATTATGTGTCTTTCTTAGTGCACCAAAAGGGAAACCCAAGGCACCTTGGGATGAAGGAGAAGATAAAATACATTCCCTTGAATGAATGGTTTTAATTGAGATATTGGGGCTCTGAACTAGAGGTCAAAAACAATTTTGTAGGGGTATCCCGGGGGAACAATATGGGAGATGTGTTTTTTTTTAATCTATCACTATGCTTGTGAGAGTGGTCCAACCCTTTACTTATCCACTTCAATGCACTCACAACCATTAATCGATATTAATATACACTGGTCACAATAATTACCTTGAATATCAAATTTAACCTATTAATGTGAAGGGATAATCACAACATGAGGTTAAAGGCATTCACACCCTTTCAAAAACTATGTTTGTAGCTTTTTGGATGAGGAACTTGTAGCCTTGTGGTTGAGTCATTCCCTTACCCAAAAAATGAAGGTTACTCACACTCATATGAATGAAAGAAATCAAAGTTGTTCCCACGAAAAAAGTTGTAACGCTTTGAAAGAATGGTAGATCACAACAACGGAGCACTTGTTTAAACAAAGACACTTACACCTATTCAAGTAAAGGTAACTCACCCTATTCAAATGAAGGTACATGATACCATATAAATGAAGAGAAAAGAAATGTTTAACTTGAAGGGTAGTTCACACCAAATCAAGTTAGTGTGATCAAAATGTTTTGAAACGAAGGGTGATCACACTACTCTAGGTGATAGTTTCTCACACCACCCTAAATGAAGGATGATTGCACTTGTTGAAGTCAGGGTACTCACATTAATGCCAACAAATGGTAACACATACCACTATAAATGAGTACGAATCACACATGATGAAGGGGAGATAACAAATATTTCACTTGGAGTAATGCAATTTGGTGGGAAGTAGAATAGCTAGTAGTATATGTTATAGTCTTAATTTCCACCCTACATGCTAGAAGGGAATCCAACAGAAGATGAAAGTAAAAATACGTTTCTTTCTCAGGATTTAGGACCTTTTTTTAGGTTCTTCACATGGAATATAGGAGAAAATATGCAATGATAGTCATTGGTCGTTTATAATGCAACAAGCGATCATCCCTGCAACCTTCTAGATTTGCAAAGTTATGAAGAGGTAAGCGAGGGATCATCTCCCACCATGATTTTATAATTATTATGTAGTGGGGTATATTGAAAGGAATTACTTATATTCTCACTGTTGGGTACGGTATATATTCTAGATTTACCACATAATACATTTAATTTGTCAACCCAGGGGCCTTAATGTTTTACAAGCTATCATGCAGTGTATGTGCAGATTGTGCTTCTTTCAATACCGATCATGTAAGTAAACAATCATTGCAGTAAAATAAAGAACAAAAACTAGATTATTGGTGCTTAAACATAAATAAATGTAACATTCAAATGAACCAGGATAACTATAAATGAAGTAGAACACATAGATCTAATAGATTCCACACAAAACCAAAACAAAACTATATCATTAGCCGACAACACCTGACTAGAAGAGCGAGCCCAACTCCCCGATCAGGGTTGTGGTGAACTAACTGCCACAAAAACTCAGAAACTCAAAAGAAACTCAATTTTCATTAAATAAAACGATATTACATAGGTTGCAGTCTCGATATAGAACAACTCCTAGCTAGTTGACTGACTGGCTAATCCCTTCTTTATCTCTGTTCGACCTTTTATACAATTCGTTGAGCACAGAGCGTCCCAAGATTAGGGTAACAAATCTTCCTAAAAATACACAAAGGCTGAAACGATTAATAGAACCTAATGTTTGACCATGGAACATGTCCTCTTTTGCACCTTCAACCTGCGGACTGCGCTACATCCTTGATCGCATCATCTTGCCAGACTATGTTTTCTCTGTTCCTGTGAGATTTCAGAGATTAGTGATTCTCTTTGGTAAACCCCCAACCAATCTCTAACGTTTTTGAACTAATACACATAATGACACAATAGAGGTGCATTCTTACCCTTGTGGTTACACACATCTCCCCCAAACTTTAGTCACGTGCACCTCCTCGTGCAGGCCGTCGCTTTCGCAGATCTGGGTTGGAACCTTGATATTGGGCCTGAAGTTCTGCTATGTCATATGCCTCAGCCATATATGTCCCTGGAAACTTATATCCCCTAGTCAATATTATATCCTTCCACCATTCTCTCTGGACCTCGTAATCAGGTTGATATTGATCAAGTGGCATCTAGATGATGGGGAATGAAAATCTCAAACCTATCCATCGAACCCCACAAAACCTCATACATGCTATATACCTGGATATTCTTTCCATGGCTCTCCAAAAATTGGGAGCCCCAAATGTTTCCTGTTCCCTAACAATAGGTGGTGATAAGGCCCATCTCTGGGCACAGTTTTCAAGTGCCTCTTCCTTGCATTAGGTCAACTATTTTATGCAAAGATCAACACACCATTGTTGTGTAGTTTCCATATTATGTGGCCTATTGGGAATCGGTCTGAAATAGTTATGTTTGTGGATGATCTGTTCAAGTTGAAAGTTCTCCATTCTAACCTGAAGGGGTATGTGTACCTGATTTTCCTCAAAATAATCAAGTTCCTTCTTCCACTTCACCTGGTTAATGGTGTGGGAAAGAAAGGCCCTCAATTGGAAATCTCCCACATAAGGAACTGGATTGAATTTTTTATCATCTCTTAGTAAGTAATTTTGCATGTACAATTCACACATGAGATGTTGTGTGAGGATGACATAACTTTTCAAGGTCCTAAAAACCTACATGGGGTCTTTAATATTATAAACCATCTTCTTGTGACTACATTCCTGACAGAAAAATAAATATTGTTCATGAAGAAACAATGCATATATGAGAGAAAGGGAGCTACATGTTACTACCTGCTTGGTGATATCATACATCTCATGTTTTTCATCTCTTAACCTCTATATCTGTGCCTCCAGCTCTATAATATTTTCCCTCTGTTTCTCTCCCTTGTTCTTCTCTTCTTCCAACTTTTTCTCATAGTCAACAACGACTCTAGCAGCCTTCTCCCTTATGTCTTTCAATGTCCTTAGGTGCACTGAAGAAGCGACATCTCTTGTCTGAAACTGGGCTACAGTTTTCTTCCACTTCTGTATCTCATATTTCAACAAAAACACTTGAGCTTCAGTTGTATTTTTCATTGGCTCAGCTTGAGTAGTTGTTGTTACTGTGGAAGTGTGAAAAATAGGATCATTCTGAGTGGTTGTTGATACTGTAGAGGTGTGAAATATAGGCTCGTTCTGAGTAGCTATTGTATGCAACACCAACTCAGTTTGAGTAGTTGTTGTTACTCTAGGAGTATCATTAGTTTGAGTAGTTGTCGATAGTGTGGGAGTATCAACAGTTTGGGTAGCTACCGAAATAGTCTCCTTGACATTTCTCCTCATTGCTTCCTTGGAAATTCTTTTGTATCTTCGTGCTCGTTTCTTCAGGCAGAGCACCTGCTTCTTTAGCTTGGAATTCTCAATCCTGAATTGTAGACTTTCTCTAAAGGTTGTCCTATAACGTTCCTGAATAGGGGTTCTTCTTCTTGCACAAAATTCGACAAATTCCTATTTGATAGGAATTTCTTCAGCCCGTCCCCTAGGAGGAATCTCATTATGAGCTTCATTTCCTACAGCCTCTATGCATGGCTCTTGTTTAACTCGTACTTCTTTTGGAGTAGCAGAACCCAAATCTAGTTCAGGGTTTTCAGGAGCAACATGCTCTGACGTTGGTTCTTTTGTAAGAGCGTCAGTCATTTCTTGCTCACAATCTGGAGTAGTTGTTGTGTCTTCAAAAATAGGGTTTTCAGGAACGACGTGTTATGACATTGGTTCTTGTGTTACAACGTCAGTCATTACCTACTCATCGATGGGAGGAGTAGCTACACCATCTTCACAGACAGGAAATTTAGAATGTTCTGGCGATGGTTCTTGTGTAACAACGTCAGTTACCTCTCGTTCATAGATTGGAGGAGTAGCAACATTCCTCTCCTACTCATCAGACGAAGGGGTATCATCATCCATATCATGATCATCTGTGGGTGGAATAGCAGCGTCTCTTTATTTTTCATCTACTAAGGGAGTAGCAACATGTCTTTCTTGTTCATCTGCTAAGGGACTAGCAACATCTCTTTCTTGTTCAGGAAAAGGGTTTTGAGGAATAGAACCCTCTCCTTCCTCTTCTTCTAAATCTAGGTTAATGACCTGCCTCATTCCCCCAATTTCTCTAACTTCCATTGATGGTTTCCCTGTTTCCTCATCTTCATCTGAGGCTGATTCCTGTGTATCAGTAGCCATTCTCTGCCCTTCTACAATATTTTTGGCAGCCTCTGCTAACTTTCTCAGCCCTTCTCTCTCTGTTAGGGTTTCTGCTACTTCAGGGATAAGTTTTTCCAATTCCTCTTCCGAGAGTCTTATGAACTACGGCCAACTCACATGGATTTGCTCTAGCGCATGCATGACTAGTAGATTAACAAGGCCATGATTTTTTAGGGTTTTGAGTGGTTGGCACGAGCGCTAAGCTACTCGCGCCATCCGCTGAATGTTATTACATAGAAAATAGGGCATGTTTATGCGTTGTTGGAAACGCAGATATGTGAGCAATTTCAGATGATATTTGTAAATGGTAGAGGGGTAGCCTTCGCATGTCACATACCTTATGACGAACAGTGCTACCTTGGCCCATGGAGGTGGCAGAGAAGTCCATTTGTGTCCTTTCCCTTTCGTCTTTACTTCTTCGCCTTCACGCAGAAACAACTCTGGAAATTTTGGGAGTGGTGTTTTCCGGAAAAACCATCACTGACCAGATATTGCCAACCCACTAGCTTCTACAATGGTTTCCTCCGTGACTCTGATTTTTAATCCGCGGACCTTGGCGGAGTGGTCGTCCAAATTTTGGGCGAATTCTGATGTAATGTCTGCATCAAATCCCTGTTACCTCTTGAAATACACGTCCCAACCTGCATTCTGGAAAATTTGCCAGACTTCCAAATTTCGACGGACCTATGTAGTATTTGTTGGCTCATACCTTACTGATCCACCACCCAATTTGTTCCATCGATTGTGCCTTCTTGAGGAGTACCGACGACTAGTTTAGGAGAAATGACAGGCAAAACAATTTAGCGAAAAATGTGTTGTGGAAAGAATCGTGGATACTTTTTTTTTTTTAATTAAATGATGTGGCAGGTAAGTAATGATGACGATATGACAATGAATTTAATATCTTGGTGGATGATTAACATTTTGGCGGGTGTGTCCAATCCCTATACGTACAATGACATCAGAAAGTTTTAAGTGATGATTGCAAAATCGTGTGATTAAAGAGGGTAATGATGACTCTTTGGGAAAAGACATAAAATCTCCACCAAACTCAAAGTTAAGACTGTCCTCAGGTGCGAATGCCTATTCCATGTGTAATAGTACCCAAATCCATTAAAGTTGGTTGAGGATGTACCTGGTGACTCACATGTTATGGATAATCATCATCGCAGGAATATCGTCGTTTGTTGTCACGGAATATGACAACGTTGATTCGAGCGACGACATCAAAAGTGGTTATAGCTGAAATATCGGCATCCATGTTGGTGGGAGTGTAGATGAGTAACTGCAACCACAGTAGCAGTGGTAGGAGTAGTGGCAACCAGAGAGTAGTGGCGGCTGGAGTAGCGGCAACCAAAGAGTAGCGACCACTGGAGTGGCAGCACCTCGGAGTAACGACATCTGGTACATCGGTGATTTTAAGGTAATGACACCCAAAGTAGCAGCGACTGGAGTAGCGACAATAACAGTAAGGACATCTCATACAATGACGATTTTGAAGTAACGACACCCGAGCAGCGGCAACCGGAGTAGCGATAGCTACAGTAACGACATATCGTACAATGATGATTTTGAAGTAATGGCACCCGGAGTAGTGGAAACAGGAGTAGCGACAGCTGCAGTAATGACATCTCGTACAATGACGATTTTGAAGTAACGACACCCGAAGTAGCGGTAGCTGCAGTAACGACATCTCATACAATGACAATTTTGAAGTAACAGCATCCGTAGTATCAACAACAAGAGTAGCGACAAATGCAGTAATGACACCTCGTATAGCGGCAATTTTGAAGTAACGACACCGGAGTAGCAACAACATGAGTAGCGACAGATTCAGTAACGACATCTCGTACAAGGACGATTTTGAGGTAACGGCACCGTAGTACCAAATTGGGTCCACTTATCAATCTAGTGGTAGTTGGTGAACCAATCACACTTTTTCCCCATTGTCAAATTGGCGAGATGGAAGTTTATCTCAATTATGTGAATATTTATGCTTACTTTGAGTTCATTGACATAGTAGATGACAAATATCCATACCTAGTATTGTAATAGATTGATTGGGATTTTGATAATGATGTCATTTGTTAAGAAGGGTTATTGGATGGTATATCCATTGGATCTAATGTAGGGAAATACATTTGTTAAATATATAGAATAAGTATTTGATGACTAGGAGAGTTGGAAGACTACATTAATCTCACCATAGGATAGTTGGAAGACTACATTAATCCAACTGCTAGTGGAAAGTTGAGTTGGAAAATGGTATTCTCCTATGTCATTTATTCCAAAGTTTCCATTACTTTTGGGCTGCCTAGGGAACATGAGAATTAATTGACACAAATATGCACACTACCAAATTCCATTAAATGGATTCATGTAGAGATTAAAGATCCACTAGTGTTTAATGGCACAATT
>JASDQU010508265.1:54989-69550 GCA_032191745.1 Picea mariana
TGGCATGAAGAGGCGAAAATGGTAGGGACGCTAAGTGGATGGGACCCAATACATCGCAGATCGTGAGCTCTCCAGATTGACGGTCGAGGATCATTTCAGGGGGAGAAGCTGCATAGAGGATAATTTCAAAAAGTGGGTCGAAATCTAAATCATGATTTTCGATCGGGACCATGTGGAGCCACCGGGTGCATTTCGAGGTGAGAAGCGGGTTGCCCCAAACCACTTCCTCATGCCCCTGAAATTTGGAAAAGTATATAAAGGATATTTGTCATGTATTTTATTGTTATTTCAAAAGACTGGACCATTTGAAACTTGGCACGACCACCTTCGTTTGACTTCAGCTCAATAATGCACCATTGCACGCCATTTCCAAGTATTTTTCATCGTCGCCATGGACCCTATCATAACTTCAGTAACAAAGAAAGACCGAGATTCAGATGTTTTTGACATCGAAATCACCATTTCTCCCATCTCTGTGTCCACAAGCATTCTGTCTGATAATGTAGGAAGGCATATACCATTCCTTGAAGAAGTCCAGGCCATTGTAGTCCCTTATGTTGTCAAAGTCACTTTCCCTTTTCTTGAATTCATAGGTTGGTGCGCAGAGCAATATTCACGTGAAGAAAAAGTCATCGTAAATAAATAAGGGTCTGAGGTCATGTGTAGGGTCAAGAGTCTATCAATTCTATATGCCCTCAGTATACCATAGTATTTCTCCGCAGTGTCTGAACCTTTCAATGAAGAAAATCTAATTAGGGTATATAGAGAGTGTTCATCATAAGTCAGAGATCTATTTTTACAGACAATTTTCAAACCATAATATCTTTCAGAGAGTCTGTCTTTGCCAATGAATGTGAGTATAATGGTTATTGAGGTCCAATGGGCATGTTCCCTGTTGAGTCAAATTTTAGGTCTAGATAATGATAAACATGTGGTCGAGGTCATGATGGGTTTCCTGTTGAAATTTTTTCGGTCAGAGTCTGGTCTGTCAGTCTGTGTCATTTTTTATCAATTCATAGCTGATAATATCCATAAACAACTAGTGAATTTTCTCTCTCTGAGGCATTTCAAATATTACACCTATTTGCTGAAGATTTTCCTGGAAACCAATAAGAGATAATTTCTTGAAGCAACATTCATATCAACTGAATGTAAGAGGATTACATTGCTCATCTTCATCAACAAAGTTATGTCTAGGTTTTACAGTTTTATTTTCAACACCAACCTACCTAGAGTTTTGGATGACATGAGGAGCTACCTACAACCAAATCCAGAAAACAGAGTGGGGGACTGGGTATTGTTCATGCATTCAACAATAATCTGGGTTTATGGTTGTCATGAATCCCCCTATCTATTGCCTATTTTTCTGACCCCAGAGTCTTTGCCCTTGAATTAATTAGGAAAAGAATCATATCTGAGACAGAGAATTTCCTAAATTTGCACAAAGCCTCCAACCTCAAGTTTCATTTTATCATTGGCCCTTTCATTTTCAAAGCCAAATCTTGTTTATCTCATATTCAATCAAATCTCAAAGATTTTTGTTTTACACAGCTATAGGGAAGGAGATATGATCCACACCAAATCATATCCAATAGAATATTGATCAACAAACATGCCCCTTATGAGCATGAACATGTTGAGGGTTTTGATAAAATGGAAAACCTAGAAGTTTTTGCTAATATGGAAGCCATATTGCAACCAACTCAAACACAGCAAGTGGAGGCAACCCTGCAACAAATTCATACACAACAAGTAGAGACAACCCTGCAACAAAGTCAAACACAACAAGTGGAGACAACCCTGCAAATAAGTCAAACACAACAAGCTCCTCAGACACTGATAGTCAAAGTTCCTAAGATGAGTGTTTACAACAAGAGAAGCAGTTCAGAGGCCATAGGCACTAGTGATTAGCAAAATGCTTGTAAGAAGATGAAGATTACACAGTCTCCACAGATAGTGGATTTAGAGGAGGAAGAGCCTAAAGAACAAGTAAATATGGATATGGCAGAGAGTGGTACTATCACTATAGAGGTTGAAAAGGGACGCAAACTCCAAAGTGAAGGCATCTCAAGAGCCTTTAGCAACAAAAAACACATCTTTGATAAAACATATGGGGCAACTTATCAATCTAAAGAATATTTGGCAAAACAGTATGCTGAGAAGGGAAACATGGCCCTGGGTGAGATGAGGGAGTTAGTCCCTGAAGTGGAAAATATTTCTTAGCACAAGTCTTCTCTATTCACTGTAAGGGATATTGAGAAGAGAACCTTTAACATTGCAGTTGCAAATGAAGACAAAGTATCTGATATAAAGATACAGTATGACAACATCAGTGCTCCAGACAAGGTCAAATTCCATAAGAACACTAGTGATATGTTGTATTATGATTACCTTAGTTTAAGCTTGAATAATTCCAATTTGTCATCTTATACAATGAAATTGGAAGGGCAGTTGAGGCAAGAAAAAAAATCTAGCAGAGCTTGGAAGACTCAGGTCAAGAGGCTGGAATCTGAAGGCCCCCAAGGGGTGAAATCCTCATTGGATGAGAAGGAAAAAATGATTCAAATCTTGAAGAAGAAACTGAAAATGTCTGCTAGAGAGCATCCACAAACAACATAATCGGTTGATCTAGAATAGGAAAAATAAGCATTTCAACAAGAGGCATTGGACTACAAGGCTAAGGCATTGTAGCTAGAACAATAAACATTGAATTGGTCATAAGGATAGACAAAATTGTTGAACAAGAAATTAGTTGTACCTCCTGCTATAGAAGTTGGGTCAAGCACTGAAGGACTTGCCCAGGCTATGTCACAAGTTAGCCTGAAGGTAGGAGAAATCAAGGGGTTAAAAGGGGACATAGATAAATTGAAGCAGGAAATGAAAGCAAAGGAGGAAATAATGACTCAACTTCAAAAGTAGAATGGAGCCTTGCAGGAAACGATAGATAAGTTGAAGATGAGATTAAAAGGAAAAGGCCTATTGTAGGGGGGAAAACATATCATCTAGGACTCCATAGCTTCCGAATCTGCCAATTTAAGAGTGTATTTTAATTTCATAAATGATAAAGACATCATGGCCATCACAACCATAAGTAGGTGCACTATTGTGAATGAGACTTTAGCAAATAAACCATCAGAGTGGGCCCAAAATGCCATAAACCTGCTCAAATCCATCCCTATTGTAGAACTTCAGACCATTGGAGTCAAAGATAGAACTACATTGATCATCTAGGCTAGGAGGGTTATTGCTAAACATAACCTGCTGAAATCAGTTCAAACCAAGGCAACACAGATGGAGCAAAGTGTGCACGAGTTTAAGGATTTGTTTGAAGAGTTGTTTATCAAAGGCCTCCCACCATTTTGGGATGGAAAAGGAAAATTGTATGATCAGGAAGGATACAATGCCCTCCTCACTCAGTGCAGAAGGGATCACTCCAAGTTCGAAGCCTTGGAAGAAAATCTGAAAGGAGCCACATTAGTGGAACATCTAATTACAGACTTTGAGATTCTGAATCAATTCAAGATAGTCAAACTTGGACTACCAGTCATGTCATATGCATCCTACATTGACCTGGAGATCTTGATCAAAGAAATGATAGATTATGATATCCCTTCTGACTTGCAGTGGAAGGAGATAGTACATTTGGGTAAGACAAAGTGAAGTTTTCCAAAGTCCAGTAGATGATGTCCAGGTGTCACTGAAGATTACAAATCAGGCAGAAGACTAGAACGAAACAAGTGGTAAAGAAAGGAGTTGAAGCATCAGAGGAGTTAAAATCCAGATCATCAAACGTTTTCTTGTTAATCATTGTAATCGGTTCCAATACTGAAACTGTCATCTGTAATTATTATGATCAGTTTCAGAAATTGAAATGTTTCATTTTTTAAATCATTGTAATTAGTTTCAAACTAAAGGGACTCAAAAATGTATAAATATTAGGATTTACAAATGTATTAGTGTTGGCAGAATCACAAGGGCATGATTTTAGCTATTTGGAACTTAATTTGTAATTTTTTGAAGCTGAATTGAATAAAGATGTAGAAGTCTTGAAGTTTCCATGAAAATGTTCTAAACGTGGTGATATGAGTTTTGTCTCCTGCCTTTGTATGTATTTCCTGTATTTTTGATTTCATTTTCATTGTCTTCTGTTTAAATTGGATAGTCAAAGGCTCACAATTAATCTTGTGATGCTCTCGGTTGAAGCAATTTAAATTGTGTTAATTTCTTCCTAACTAATTCGGAATTCATTTATTTAATGCTCTGATGCAGTTATATGTTTTCTTTTCTTCCTACACTCTACAAATTTACAAATTATAACTCAAATTTATCTCCTCATTTAAGCTTTATCCTCTGGAGATTTCTACTGTCCAGTCAGTGTTGCCATTCATTTTCAAAAGTTTGACTCCATATCCCAAGTTTCCCTCCCCTTCCTCGTCAGCAAATTTATAAAAAAAATCCCAAAACAACAAAACCTAGCCATTGATTGTCAAAGAAATACCAAGTGAAACGAGAGATCCCTCTCTAAGTTGATGCGGGATAGTACCCATCTCTAAAGTTGGTTTGTAGGTTACCTCTATTATTGTTTTTGTCATCCAAACAAATTTACAGAGTGCTAACATTCTGGCGTCGTTGTCGGGGATCGAAAGTGAAATCTTCCTTTGGAAAAGAATGACTTAAAGCTCCAGATTTGATTCCTAAGGGTGACAGTGAATCAAAAACCTTATTGGCTAATACTAAATTTACTCTAGCGACTCCATTATAAAGAGACCAGTAGCATAAAACAGTTTGAGTGAGAAATCCTGGCTCCCAAGATAATTCATACTAGGAGCAATCCAGACCCAAAAGCAGTAATCCTTGTGTTTGATCCTGAGAAAATTGTATACAAAAGAAAAGAAAAGCCAATAAGACCAGTTCTGTGTCTAGAAAAATATCTATCCTTGCCCAAAGATGGAGTGAAAATCATTGAAGACCTTGATTTTGATTTGAAATTTGAGTAAACTCTATTCGGAACTAAATCCGAGTCTTGTTTGAACGAGATCATATTTGATAAGAAGAGGTTCCAAGATTTAATTTTAGCTGCCTCTACCAAACCTCTTGTGATTTCTACTCATAACCAACAACCACTTCAGGTTCTTACAGCAGCCATGGCATCTAGGTTTTCCCCTCTTGTTCTACTTTCTCAGTTACATGATTTTCCCCGGGAATATAATCAGAGGATTAAGTTGTATGATGTTGAAGGCAATGTGTCAACCCAAAAGCACTTAGATTGGTTCAATGATTTTGTAGACCTATAAGAAGTAGATTTTGAAGATGCAAAAATGAGGTTGTTTGCACAAAGTCTTGCAGGAGAAGTCAAAAAGTGGTTCAGAGCTCTCCCAGTAACAAGTATCCTAAATTTTGAGGCCTTTGAAATAAGTTTTCTTGTAAAGTGGGGTGACAAGAAAAACCCCCTTCAGTTGCTAACCCAGTATAACAACATGAGAAAGTCACCTAATGAAACAGTCCAAGAGTTTTCAGCTAGATTTATAAAGGTCTACAATTCAATTCATACTGAAGTAAAACCTCATCCTAGAGTTTCTCAGATTAGATATGTCGATTCCTTCAAAAGTGATTTTTCTTTGTTGTTGAGGGAAAGAAGATCCACTTCACTAGATGATATGATGCATGATGCAATAGAAGTTGAAGTAAATTTAATGGATTCAGGAAAGATCAAATATAATTCTGACAGGGACATGAACAAGGTTCAAGATAAGGCACAACCTTCAACCTCACAGTCATTAGAAGAGAGGTTTGAAATGATGATGAAGACCATGGAAAAACTCATGGAGAGGATGTCTTTAGATAACAAGCCTGACACCAGAGAACAGGCTGATGTTCCACCCATAAACCAAAGGAGACCAACAGTTCCACAAATTAGACAAAGAGATAAGAGTAACAAGGGTGATCAACAAATAAGACCTCCTTTTCAAAATAATTATGTAAATGTGAATTTTGATGAAAATTTTGAAGACAATATGCATTGTTGTGATGGTGATGAAACATAGATATTTCTAACTAAAGAAGAACATGATCAATTCATGGATGCAAATGAAACATTCATGCAGGAAAATGATGAAATGTTGTTAGTGGAAAAAGAAAATTACCAAACAGGGTTGCAGAATGCCATCATGCAATTCCAGAAACAATATAATCTTCGAAACAAAAAAGGTGCCTGCAAATCCTCCAAAGGGAAATCCTACCAAAGAAGCTCAAAATAATATACCTTCTTCAAGTCAGCCTAAAAAGGACTCTGTTGCAAAAGATGTTGTAGGAAAAGTAAAGCAGAAGGAAGAACCTTAGAAGAAATTACCTGAAACAAGAAAGGAGACAGTCATCAAAGAGGTAGAGAAAACCTCATCTTCCTTTAATTTTGAAAGTGAGATGGCCAAAATTAAAATCTTTGTACCATTCAATGAGTTGATAAAAAATAATGAATATAGAAATCAGATCATCAAGATGCTCAAGATGGAAGAAACTTCTGATACTTTGAACATACAAGATGATCATCCTGCCATCTTGTTTGGCCCACATGTAGAGGATAGTAGTGATGCTGAGGAGGTCCCCCCTTTCTATGTCAGTCTGAAGATTCATGACATGACTCTGCACAATGCTATGTTGGATTCAGGAGCATCCCATAACCTGATGCCCAAGGTGGCCATGGACCAATTGGGCCTAGACATTACAAGGCCTTACAAATATCTTTTCTCCTTTGATTCAAGGAAGGTGAAGTGCATAGGCCTAATCAAAGATCTGGTGGTATCTTTGTCTCAAATTCCAGAAAAAATATGGTCATGGATGTAGTGGTTGTTGATATCCCTCCTAAGTTTGGCATGTTGTTATCTAGGTCATGGGCTGCAAAGTTGAAAGGGACTCTGCAAATGGATATTTCATATGCCATTATCCCTGTCTTTGGTCAAGATAAGAGATTTTACACAAAAAAATTTCTCAAATACATGGTTAGTAACAAGGTCTAGCCAAATAACCATCCCATTTACTCTGTGGGGACTAAGATGGGTTCTTCCATTTTATTCAATGATTTGAGTTTTGAAGAGAAAGGGCTAGAGATTGATATGATTGCCAAATACCAATATGATCAACAAAATGAGGAAAGTTCAGAACAACAAAATGATGCAGAAAATCAGATGTGGAATATGATCTTCGATGGAGCTGTCAGCAGAGAAGGAGCAGGGGCTGGTGTGTGGATTAACCTCCCCAAAGGAAGTACAAAACTATGTTCTTATAAAATTTATTTCGATTGCACAAACAACATGGCTGAATATGAGGCATTAGTGTTGGGATTTAAGACTTTGAAATAAATGGGTGCTAAGAGAATAGTTGTACATGGAGATTCTGATCTGATTATCAATCAGATAAAGGGTATATACCAAGCAAAGAATCCTAGGCCGAGGGCCTATATAAATATAGGGCTTGATCTTATTGAGAAATTTCCAGAGTATAATCTTTCAGTGATTCCAAGAGGGAAAATCAGATTTTTGATGCCCTGGCTACTTTAGCCTCAGTCTTCAAGATTCCAATTTTTCCTGATAAAAAATATGAGATTGAGGTCAAGCATAAGCTAGCAGTACCGAATAATATTAAATATTGGAAAGTTTTTGAAGATGATAAACAAATAGAAAGTTTCCTCAAGATGGAGGATGAATTTGAAAATTTGAATATTGATGAGGAATATTGTGGTGAAGAAGAAGATGCAGTTGTGTTTGCAAATTATGGCTATTTCAAGAATCAGATTGTTGATAAGGATATAATGCAACTAAAAAATAACATCATTCCCAAAGGCACGGTCCCACTAGAAAAACTCTTTGACAACAATGATGTGTCCAGGAGTCCTAAAATTACTGCAAATGAAGGAGATGTTGAAGATTGCAACATTGGCACTCAGGAAGATCCCAAGATCATTAAGCTATCCAAGACACTTAGCCTAGAGGTCAAGCAAAGGTATATCAATTTAATGAAATAATTTCCTGATGTTTTTTCCTGGAGTTATAAGATCTCAAAGTTTATGATACCAAGGTGATTCATCATGTGATTCCAATCAAAGAGGATCATAAACCTTTCAAACATAAATTAATAAGAATCAATCCTTTGTTGCTACCCTTAATTGAAAAAGAGGTAAAAAAGTTGTTTGAAGCCAAGATCATAGTGTCTCTGAGGTTTTCTAAGTGGGTGGCAAATCTGGTGCCTTTTAGAAAGAAGAGTGGAGAAATCAGATTATGTGTAGACTTTAGAAATCTCAATAGGGTATCTCTCAAGGAAAATTACCCATTGCCTAAGATGGATCACATTCTACAAAAAGTGGTTGGTTCTCAAAAAATGTCAATGTTGGATGGTTTCTTTGGGTACAATCAAATCATGGTACACCTTGATGATCAGGAAAAGACAACCTTTACAACACCACAAGGCACTTTCATGTATTCCAAAATGCCTTTTGGGCTCATGATTGCAGAAGCAACTTTTCAAAGAGCTATGAATATAGCCTTTGCCGATGAGAAAGAAAAATTTATTGTTATTTACTTAGATTATATCACTGTATATTCAGTTTCTAATGAAGAACATCTCAAACATCTTAGAAGGGCTTTTCAAAAATGTAAAAAGTTTGACATTTCATTGAACCCCCAAAAGTATAATTTTGGCATGTAAGAGGGGAATTTGCTTGGGCACATTATTTCAAAAGAGGGAATAAATATAGATCCCGACAGAGTTGAGGGAATCCTAAAAATTGGCACACCCAGAAGCAAAAAATAAGTGAAATCTTTCCTGGGGAAAGTAAATTTTCTGAGAAGATTCATCCCTAACCTGGTTGAAATTATAAAGCATATCACCAACATGCTCAAGAAAGGAAGTGAGATAAAGTGGACCCCTGAAGCCAGAAAATTATTTGGATATATTAAAGTGGCATTGATCAAAGCCCCGGTGTTGGCCAGTCCTAATTTTGAAAAGGACTTTATATTGTTTTCTTTTCCCTCAGAGCACACCATTGTTGGTGTTTTATTACAAAAAGATGAACATAATTTTGAGAGGCCTATAGCATACTATAACAGGACTTTGAGGGATTCTCCATTGAAGTATGATATCATGGAAAAGAAAGCATATGCACTGGTCAATGGCCTAAAGGATTTTAGAGTTTATATCTTGCATTCTCATACCATTGCTTATGTACCCAACAGTTTTGTGAAGGACACTTTAACTCAGCCTGATCTTGAGGGAAAAAGGGGCAAATGGATAGTTGTGTTGTTGGAGTATGACCTTGATATCAAACCTACCAAGTTGATTGAAGGACATAGAATTGAAAAGATGATGGCATAGACAAATTGTGAGCTCTTGGGAATTAATTTCATTGCTAATTTGTCAGCAAATTTAGAAGAAGAAAAGGCCCCTCGGGTATCTCAAAAATTCCTTGACTCCCCATGGTATGATGATATGATTTATGTGTTAATAAATTTGCAGGCTCCTCCTGGATTGAGAAAAACCAAGGCCAGGTTTTTGAAACTAAAAGCAACAAAGTTTTGTATTTTAAATCAATCTATGTATTGGAAGGATACATGAGGAATCTTGTTGAGTTGTTTGCTGGAGGGAGAAGTAGATAAGACCATTAGAGAGTTTCATAAAGGTGATTGTGGAGGGAACCACTATTGGAAAACTATTGTGCAAAATATATTGAGGGCTGGGTTCTATTAGCCTAGCATTTTTTCTGATGTCTACAAAGAAGTTTCAAGCTGTCATGAATGCCAAATTTTTGATGGGAAGAGAAAAATGCAGCCTTTTCCCTTGAGGCCCATCTCCGTTGAAACACCTTTTAGACAATGGGGCCTTGATTTCATAGGATAAATTCATCCACAGTCCTCAGCTCAGCACACGTGGATACTGACAACCACAGATTACTTCACCAAGTGGATTGAAGCAGTTCCCACTAGGCAAACCACAAATATTGTTATCATTCAGTTTTTGGAGAACAACATTTTGTCCAGGTTTGGTTGTCCAATCAAAATCATTACAGACAATGCAACAACATTTAAGTCCAAAAAGATGGATTTTTTTTGCAGTGATTACAATATAACTCTTGGCCGTTTCACAACTTATTACCCTCAAGGTAATGGGTTGGTTGAGTCATAAAATAAAAGTTTGAGCAGAATCATCAAGAAGCTACTGCAAGATAACAAAAAGGCTTGGCACAAAAAGCTCATCCATGCATTATGGGCTGACATGATCACTACTAAAAGGTCTATTGCCACTTCACCCTTCCATATTGTGTATGGAACAGAAGCATTTTTTCCTACTTCATTAGGATTACCAGTGATGAGGTTGCTACAGGAGAAAGATGTTGAACCAGATGCCACACAAAGGAGGACAAATGAACTGATCAATGTCCGAAAAACAAGAGAGAAATCCTTAAACAACTCTCAAATGCACCAAGACAATATTAAAAAGGATTTTGACAGGCACACTAAGGAAGATGATTTCAAAGTGGGGAATTTGGTGTTGAGATGGGATGCTAGAAATGAAGACAGAGGAAAGCATGGGAAATTTGACCATCTGTGGTTGGGACCTTTCAAAATTGTGGCATACCATGGAAATAATGCCTATCTGCTACAGGAACACAATGGAGATCTCTTTGGTGGAGGACCTGTGAATGGAAGGTTTCTCAAACATTATATAGTTTAAATGAATTTTCACCCTTTCCATTCATTGTATATAACCATTTTTTTTTTTTTAGTTGAAGCAATTGGAATCAAATCAACAGAAATCAATGCTCAATGTGAAGGCCCTAAGTTATGTTGAGCATAATTTGAGTTTTGTGAATAAGATGTTGATAAATTCAGTTGCATGAGTAAAATAAAGCCCAATGGGTAAGCACTTGGTCTGTTGTTCTTTTCTACCTCGCTGGGAGGATAACATCCCCAGTTAGAGCCCATGTTATCACCATTAAAATTTTTGTGTGAAATCAAGATTTCTGAACTTAGCGAGATGCTAGATTGGTTTGGAGGCTTGAAAAACCAGAGGATGGGGCTAAATCTGGCATGAAGAGGCTAAACTGGCAAGGGAACTAAGTAGATGGGACCCGATACATTGCAGATCGTGAGCTCTCCAGATCGACAATCGAGGATCATTTTGGGGGGAGAAGATGCACAGAGGATAATTTCAGAAAGTGAGCCGAAATATAAACTGTGGTTTTCGGTCGGGACCATGTGGAGCCACCGGGTGCATTTCAGGGTGAGAAGTGGGTTTCCCCAAACCACTTCCTCGCACCCTCAAAATTTGGAAAAGTATATAAAGGATATTTGTCATGTATTTTATTATTATTTCAAAAGACTGGACTGTTTGAAACTTGACGCGACCACCTTCATTCGACTGCATCTCAACAGTGCACCATTGCACGTCATTTCCGCTCATTTCTAGGTATTTTTAATCGCCGCCATGGACCCTATCATAACTTCAGTAACTGAGCAAGACCCTGTGTCGAATGAAGAAGCCCTAATTGACCGAGATTCAGACGTTTTCGACACTGAAATCACCATTTCGCCCATCTCTGTGTCCAGAAGCAATAAATCCGATAATGTAGGAAGGCCTATAACATTCCTTGAAGCAGTCCAGGCCACCGTAGTCCCTTATGTTGTCGAAGTTTCTTTCCCTTTTCTTGAATCCATAGGTTGGTGTGTAGAGGAGTATTCACATGAAGAAAAAGTCATCGTAAATAAACAGGGGTCCGAGGTCATGGGTAGAGTAGAGAGTCTATCAATTCGAGATGCCCTTGGTATACCAAAGTCTTTCTCCGCAGTGTCTGAACCTTTCAATGAAGAAAATCTAATTAGGGTATGCAGAGAGTGTCCATCATAATTCAGAGATCTATTTTTACAGACAATTGTCAAACCAGAACATATTTTAAAGAGTCTGTCTTTGCCAATGAATGTGATTATAATGGTTATTGAGGTCTAATGGGTTTGTTCCCTGTTGGGTCAAATTTTAGGTCTAGATAATGATAAACATGTGGTCGAGGTCAAGCTAGGTTTCCTGTTGACATTTTTTCAGTCAAAGTCTGGTATGTCAGTCTGTGTCAGTTTTGATCAATTCATAGATGATAATATCCACAAACAACTAGTGAATTTTCACTCTCTAAGACATTTCAGGTATTACACCTATTTGCTGAAGATTTTCCTGGAAACCAATAAGAGAAAATTTCTTGAAGCAACATTCATATCAACTGAATGTAAGAGGATTACATTGCTCATCTTCATCAACAAAGTTATGTCCAGGGTTTACAATTTGATTTTCAACACCAACCTACCTAGAGTTTTGGATGACATGAGGAGCTATCTGCAACCAAATCCAGAAAACAGAGTGGGCGATTGGGTATTGTTCATGCATTCAATAGTAATCTGGGTTTATGGTTGTCACAAATCCCCCTATCTATTTTCTATTTTTCTGACCCCCAAAGTCTTTTCTCTTGAATTCATCAGGCAAAGAATCATATATGAGACATAACATTTCCTAAAGTTGCGCAAATCCTCCAACCTCAAGTTCCATTTTATCATTGGCCCTTTCATTTTCAAAGATAGATCTTGTTTATCTTAGATTCAAGCAAAGTTTAAAGAGTTTGGTTTTGCACAGCTATAGGGAAACAGATATGATCCACAACAAATCATATCCAAGAGAATATTGATGAACAAACATGCCCCTTATGATCATGGGCATGTTGAAGGTTTTGATAAACTGGCAAACCTAGAAGTCTGTGTTGATATGGAAGTCATCTTGCAACCAACTCAAACACAACAAGTGGAGGAAACCATGCAACATAGTTAGACACAACAAGTGGAGGAAACCTTGCAAAGAAGTCAAACACAACAAGCTCCTCAGAAATTGATAGTCAGGGTTCCTAAGATGAGTGTTTACAACAAGAGAAACAATTCAGAGGCCATGGGCACCAGTGATCAACAAACTGCTCCTAAGAAGATGAAGATTACACTGTCTCCATAGATAGTGGATTTAGAGGAGGAAGATTCTAAAGAACATGTAAATCTAGATATGGTGGATAGTGGTACTAGCACTGTAGAGGTTGAAAAGGGAAGAAAACTCCAAAGTGAAGGAAACTCAAGAACCTTTAGCAGCAAAAAACACATCTTTGATAATAAAAAAATCAGGGGCAACTTATCAATCTAAAGAATATTTGGCAAAATAGTATGCTGAGAAAGGAAACATGGCCCTGGGTGAGATGAGGGAGTTATTCCCTGAAGTGGAAAAGATTTCTCAGCACAAGTCTTCTCTGTTCACAGTAAGGGATATTGAGAATAGGACCTTTAACATTGCAGTTGCAGATGAAGATGAAGTATCTGAGATAAATATAAAGTATGACAACATCAGTGCTCCAGGCAAGGTCAAATTCCATAAGAACACCACTGATATGTTGTATTCTGATTACCTAAGTTTAAGCTTGAAGAATTCCAAGCTGTCATCTTATGCAATGAAATTGGAAGGGAATTTGAGGCAAGAAAAAACATCTAGCAGAGCTTGGAAGACTCAGGTCAAGAGGCTGGAATCTAAAGTCCCCCAAGGGGTGAAATCCTCATTGGATGAGAAAGACAAATTGATTCAAAGCTTGTACAAGAGACTGGAAATGTCTGCCACAGAGAATCCACAAACAACAAAATTGGTTTCTCTAGAACATGAAAATAAGCATTTCGACAAGAGGCATTGGACTACAAGGCTAAGGCATTACAACTAGAACAAGAAAAGGTGAATTGGTCACAAGGACAGACAAAATTGTTGAACAAGGTTGTAGTTGTACCTCCTGCTGCAGAAGCTGGGCCAAGCACTGAAGGACTTGTCCAGGCTATGTCACAAGTTAGCCTGAAGGTAGTAGAAATCAAGGGGTTAAAAGGGAACATAGATAAATTGAAGCAGGAAATGAAAGCAAAGGATGAAAGAATGAATCAACTTCAAAAGGAGAATGGAGCCTTGTAGGAAAGGATAGATAATTTGAAGATGAGATTAAAATGAAAAGGCTTGTTGCAGGGGGCCAAACATATCATCTAGGACTCCATAGCTGCTGAAGCTGCCAAGTTCAGAGTGTATTTGAATTTCATAAATGATAAAGACAACATGCCCATCACAGCTAGAAGCAGGTGCACTGTTGTGAATGAGACTTTAGAAAAGAAACCATCAGAGTGGGCCCAAAATTCCATAAACCTGGTCAATTGCATCCCTACTGCAGAACTTCGGACCATTGGAGTCAGCTATAGAACTATATTGATTATCTGGGCCATGAGGGTTATTACTAAACATAACCCACTGAAATCAGTTCAAACCAGGGCAAGAAAGATGGAGCAAAGTGTGCAAGAGTTTAAGGATTTTTTTGAAGAGTTGTTTATCAAAGGCCTCCCATCATTTTGGGATGGCAAGGGAAAATTGTATGATCGGGAAGAATACAATTCCCTCCTCAATCAGTGTAGAATGGATCACTCCAAGTTCGAAACCCTGGAAGAAAATATGAAAGGAGCCACATTAGTGGA
>JASDQU010508266.1:3927-15360 GCA_032191745.1 Picea mariana
AAGATGAAAGGTAGTCACATGATCTCCTAGATCTTCGTTAGGATTGGCTTCGAACTTTGGAATGTTTGAAGGCAACTTCGTCGGCATAGGAGGCCAAGGCGGATCGTGACAAATAGGGTCATTCAACAACCTTGTCAAATCTGGCAAGTGTAAAGTCACCAGGAATGGTAGTTTGGGTTGTTGTTGATAACCTGGGAAAAAGGGGCCTGGGGTTTGACTGGCACCAGGTTACCAGGAAAAGTTTGGCTATTGGATTGGATTTTGGTAGAAACCATGTCCCTGGCCAGCGTATGGATTTTGTATATGTGGAGACTTCATTAGATGATTTCCCAAATAGGACATAAATGGTTGGGCATGCATTATATTCGAAGGACTCTCGGAAGGATTTCCCCATGGTGGTCCCGTGGGGATGGGCATAGTAGTTTGTCTAGGGTTCCATTAATTATGGAAAGAATTACCCTAGATCGGCATTCTGAACGAGGGAATGGATCCCTGCCAAGAATTCCAGGGCTCTGATGCAGAAGAAGTTCCTAGGTTTGCCCCCTGTGCAGGATTAGTACCCTGCATAAGAGTAGATTGTCCAAAAATGGGGTTTCACCCAGTCGGGAAAGTGGCTGACGAGAAGGTGTTTTTACCAAATGTTCCATTCAAAGAAAATGGTGTTAAACCTACCAGCATACTATGCGAAGGTGGTCCTTGACTCCCCACTCCAAATAAACTATTGTGTGTAGGTTGCCTGGTGGATGGTTGATGCCTGCCGCCGAGTGAAGGGGACGAAGGAGCGATATGAACTCCTCCATAAGGGAAAGCATTAAAAGGAGCAGGAGTGCCCCCCATGTAACCTTGTAGAGGAGCGCTAGAGCTCCCTACCCCTAGACCTAACATTTGTAAAGTGGAGTAGGAAAGTATAGGACTTGTACCCGAACTAGGCATCCCGTATGACAACGGAGGGCCCGTCGCACTTGGTGTGAAAGGGGTTGTGTCTGCCACCAAAGATGGGATCGGACCACTGTGCAATGTTGAAGTGGTCAAGACCATGGTGGCTTTGACCAATGATGGCTTGTTAGGAGGTGAAAACTCTCCTGTGGTGACAATTGTAGTGGGAATTGAAGAATTCCCTGAAGGAGTAACAGCATTTGTTTCCATTGTTGTGCGCAACACTGTCTGGCGCTCGTAAAATTGAATTGGTACGATGAAAGGTGCCAAGAAATTAGTGGTTGGGGTTTCAACTGGGCCAAGAGCAGTTGCTTCAAGGTCCAAAATGGTCGATTCCTTCGGGGGTTGGTCGGGCACAATGGCTTGTAACCCGGTTTCTTCAAAAGACCCTTGTTGGTCTAGCTTTCACCTTAATGGTGGGAGGGGTGGCTCCAGTGTAACTGGCAACAGGCCTAGAAGCCTTCGTGAGAGGAGAAGCTCGGAATCCTCCACTGTGTGAGAAGATCCAAGACACTCTAAGGTAGTCTAAATTTTCAAAAGTAACACACACTAAAAAAAATTCCCTAGAAGATAAGACAAGCAAGCACTAAATTGATTGGAAGAACAGTTACAACAACCAACACTAGAGCAACTTACTGGTGCAAGTGCAACTCGAACACGGAATCACCCTCCAGGTATACTCTACAAAGCATGGCCCGATTTCTGTCCCAGGTACTGTGGTATACCCCCGTAGTCACCCATGTAATTCCCTAAAAAGATGGGCAACTAGGTAGCCAGCGCGCGAACAATCACCAAGTGGGTACAGTCGAAAGTCTGGTAGACCACAATGAGCAGGGTATCGAGCCCAAAACCTGTCAAGGGTATCGATAGAAAATGGTCTGAAAGAAAACTGAGGACCTCAAATGGATTTGAGACCCACGAAGCCCCATGGCAAATGAAAACGACGGAATCCCAAGACAAGCCCTCTATATGTGTTCTCCACTACGATTGGTCCAGCTTTGGAGGGGTTATCTCTGCTACCTTTCCGCACGCNAGAGGGGGGTCTGAGATAACTTCCACGATACTGGACTTAGAAACTCCCTAACTCAGACTCCAATGTTTGATTTGGAATGGCCTTGAAGAGTTTCCTTTCCAACCTAATCGAAGGCCCTAAATCCTGAACTAGTTGGTTAACCCTACAAACATGAAAGTCTAACAAATTTTAGATTTTAGCGTTAATTTTATGGATTTGTCTTGTGTCAAGGGGTATGGAAGAGAAATTGATGATGTGTAATAGATGAAAGAAAAAATGAATAAAAAGATGGAAACAAAAAATTTTCTTAATGAAAAATGTCAACAACTTTTCAAAAAAACAAAAATTTAACTTTTCTAAGATTTTGGACAACAAACTCAAAAGAAATTTCACTTGACTACAAGCTACTTATGATCTAATTAAACTGCAAAAACTTATGAAATAATGACTTTTCCCTGGCTAATAATGCAAAAACACACTTTTCAGCCAAACAAGAAAATGAATAGAGATTTTTTTTTTATTTAAATGCTTGATAAAGCAAAAAGGAAAAATAAAAACAAGAAAAAACCAAGAAAAACAATTATGGCCTAATCGCAGATCACAAAGAATCAGGGCAAAAATCACACACTAGCAATTTTTAAAAAAAATGACTCTCACACTTGTCTAAAAACCTTAAAAAATTCTTTTATTTTTATGACAACTTTTTTAAATGAGAAAAAGCGAGCTAAAGGTAAGATTAATCCTAAGCTACTGACTGCTAAGACAGAGATTCAAATACCTGAGAGGTGTAGTTCTCATCAAGGGAAAAGAATGACTGCCTTACCCTCAAGAGAAATTATCCTGCACAAGCACACTGTTGTTAATCCAACAGCCAGTGTGTGAACACGAGTTGTATAGAGACAGAGGGTGTGTACACGTGGGATGACCTTGTACAGGCCGTGTGTATCTCCAAACTCTGAGTAAAAACTAAAAACAGACAGACAAAACCAGGAGAGACCTATGATATTGATAACCAGGGTCTCCTGAAGGTTTAGACACTCTTTTAACAAAAAAAGAAAACAATATAAGGGAAAATGATAAAGCAAAAACAATCTGAGATAAGACTGCAAACAAACAAGACTCAGACAAAATTCCAGAAAACCCCCTGAAAATGTGTGATTCTGACAGGGAAGAGGATGACTTCCTCCGAAGTTCTCTGAACTCTACATGCTATTGCTACTTCTTCAGCTAGCGTTCACATGCAGGCTATAAGAGAGTAGGGCATGGGTACATGCGTGCAGACCTTATTTAGGGCACGTGTACCTCTGTGGGTCCCGAAAAAACACAGTCCACCCAATAACAGGGAAAGTTGGTATGGAAAACCAAACTCCCTGCTAGCTCAGACCTTACAAAAACTAAAAAAAAAACAGACAAGAAAACTAGTCTTTTAAACTACCCAAAAACTAAATAAAATTCTAGGAACCCTAGAGCATCTCCCCAGGAACAGTGGAGCTACATCTCGAAATCGAAAAGATATACATATAGAGTATCCATATTCTAGAAGATGATACGGCCTGATGGCTGGAGATGAGATCTTCAGAGCTCGAGAAACAACTTCAAAATCCTCAAAACTCCGGTAGGAGTGTAATATGAGTGTACGACTGCACTACCCAGAGGTCTTCGACGGCTCGTCGGTCATGGACTTGATAATCTTGATGATCAGACTGAAGGCTTCAGTGATTTCGAACAAGGACTTGATTGGATGTTTAGGATGGTCAGGTATGAGGACAAGAGACATATTGCAGAGGGGCCGACTCAGGCTTGGTGACAAACTTCCCTTGGATAATATCATGACAAATAATGAGACTCGGGCAGCATGGCATTAATCATAAGTCTACGAAACAGGACGCAACGCAAACTCTCCATATGTTTGGAAGGATAACCAAACGGTGGAGGACACAACTCTATAGCAAGAAAAAGCTTCCTAAGGTCGTACTACATCCCATAGTCTGATGAAAAAATGGACAGATGTGCTTTATCCAAGGGCGACTCATTATGCTGCCAATAAAGAAAATACTTTTCCCTTCCTCTTTTTGGGGTATATTTGATTTTTTTTTTATTTGATTTTTTTCCTTTTCAATAATTGTGGAAAAAGAATAAAAGAAGATTACGTTACAAAGGAGGAACGAGTGTTGCAAACATACAAGTTCAAGGCACAAAGACAAGATTGATGTTCAAAAATAATGATACTCGAGAAAAAATCCTCCGGGGACCAAGGGTGTTAAAAAACAGAAGCAAATTGTTACAAGGCTAATATATAAGGTATGCAAATGTGGTTAACAAAACACACAATGGTAACATCCTTCGATGTAAGTTTAACGAGCCCAGAGAAGGTAATCTCTGTGGTTTTTCATGTTTAGAGAGTCTGAAAAAACATAAAAGGAGACTCCGTTGGGGTACCTTTTTTTAGGATAGTCTAGTCGGTTTGAAAAGGGGGTAAACTAGCACCGATAAGACATCTATTCAAAACCATTTTAATGAGTGTGACAAGGACAAGATCACTCGACTATTTTTTCATTTTTAAGGAGTCTGAAAAATGCTTAACTATGGACTCCATCGGGAATGTTCTTCTGGACCAATTTAACGACTGTGAAAGAATAAGGTCACTCGAAAATCTTTTCAATTTTAGGGAGTCTGAAAAGAGATTAATTATGGACTCCGTGGGGGTTCCTTCTTCATAGGTTTAGTCCCTCAGGCCCAAAAAAGGGATAAAATTATACCTGAGGGTACTCTTCTATAGGGATGAAGTTCCATAGAGTATACCTTTGGTCGTATAGTTGACCATCCAGACCAAAAAAGGGGTAAACTACCGTCGGATATACGTGACTTCAAATTTTAGTTTAACGAGCATGAAAGGCCACAAGATCACTCAGCAATCTTTTCATATTTAGAGGGTCCGAAAAGCACTTAAAAGAAGACCCGTTATTTTTTGGGAGTTCTGAGGGTGAGGTCAAGAGAGAAGAAGAATTATGTAAATGAGGCTCAAACTCGTATTCAGGGAAAACTGCAAGGACTCCCGAGCCTATAGTGTTGTAGAGAAAGCATGAATAGCATAATGCAACCAGGATCTACCTAGGGCATCCATGTTTCGGTAGGCTCTACCACCAAGTTGCAACACTTCTAAAGCAGATATGATGGTTCTGTGTGACAATCTGATGGGATCGATCCTATGGCAAATGAAAAATACAATGAGATACAAAAATCAAGGTAGGAACCTAACCTATATGCTCAAGTTGATCGTCAGAAAATTTTTCATGGATCGTCAAAAATACTCAAAACTCCCTAAAACTATCCCAATACTCGATCAAATCCCTCTTATGCAACTCCTGAATCACTCTAAATGGTGTTTGGTATAAAGAAAATGATAAGGGAGGCCAAAAAAGTGACAAAAAGAGGCCAAAAAGTCTATAAATAGAAGTTGGCAGCTCATTATCAACATTGCTAATTTGGAAATTGACTCTGGAGCCAAAAGATCCCCTTTGATAAAAACGGTGATTCCGAGAGCTACAGTGGACAAAATGAACTTCTATCTGGACCAAGTAAGTACAAACTCCTCTATCTAGCTATGTAATCCTCGATTTTTGCTTTTCATTTCATTTTTTGGGTGGGCATCGACCTTTAAAAGGTCGGTCCTAGGTCCACGTGGGTTGTCTCTGGACAGGCCGCGTGTACACTCGGGCAGAGTAAAACCTGCCCGCATGTACACACAACTGTCACCTAGATAGCACGCGTGGACCTCCCTTTATAGACAAAAAATCAAAAAAGCACTCACTCACCCTCTTGAACCTTGTTGTTTTGGCAGGATGTATGTCCAATGGAGGAAAAGGGAGCACGAAGAAGTTGGGGATTTGGTTGCAGGAGATCCGAACGCCGTGGCCGCGTTTATGCAATGTGGTTTGTTAAAGTTCTTCCTTTGTCCTTTTATGCGAGCTCAAACGAGGTTACTGAATGCCTTGGTTGACTATTGGCACCCTAATGCAGAGGCTTTTATGCTAGAGTGGCAATCACTGGTGCCCACCACCAAGGATATCTACTTTTTGACTGGCCTCTCTAGGAGAGGGGAACCAGTCAACTTCGGGACGTTTTCATCGAGGCCACATAACATGGTAGAACTAATAGCCCTGCATTGTGAGGCTGAGACAAACCATTTGAGCTCCCAGGTGCCTATAAGAAAGATCACTATCCTATCGTTGCAAGCGATATTATTGCTCATTGGGCGGATTACTGGTTCAGCGGCCTTGCATCAGGCATCCCACGCACAGATGAACTATGTTGTCCAGTGCTTGGATGCACAAATTTTTTACTGGAGTACTACAGTACTAGAGTGTATGAAGAGGCAACTAACAAATTGTCGTCAATGGACACAGAGGAACTTCGGGTTCGGGACTATTTTGTGTTCATTCTTTTTTTAAAGAGTTCCAAGTTTTAGTCCTCAGGTAGTGGTATGAGGACATCAGGCCTGCTTTCTTGCTGTGTGTAGATGGGCAGTACTATTGTTGCGACAGGGTGGTGGAAGGACCAATGAGTCCTTCGATGATGACTTTTTTGCATGGCTGTCACGGCAGATCCCGGTTATAGAGGACTACCCCTATAACGGGATTGATTTTTCGAGAGACCCGGAGATACCAGTACCTCCTAGTGTGGAGCGAGGGGAGATGGGTAAGTCTCCACCTTTGTATTTTTTTTTGTTGTATATGTAATTTTTATGTCGTTTTTGTTATATATCATCATTTTTATATGCCAGAGTATTTGACAGATATACGTTTGTTTCATGTAGATGTGGGACCATTGCGACCAGCCGATTATGCAAGGAACAGGCATCATCCTCGGCCAGGGGCCGCAGCCGCCGCTGCCAGAGGACAAGAATAAGAAAGAGACCTCCTAGTCGGGGAGGCTGAGAAGGTACTTAGACGATTTGAGCGGAACTTTACTGCACTCACTCGCACAGTCCCGATGGCAGAGATTGAGGACCTCCCGCCATCCATGCAACCTCATGTAGTGGGGGCACCTCGGACGTGGGTCTGGTTGTTTAGGAATTTAGCCCATGCTGTGGACTAGTATAACAGGGCCCATAGGCCCTGAACCTATTTAGACATTTTACGTGCCACGAGCACTACTTGTATATATGTTTTGAGGGCATAAGCCTTGTTACTCGTTATTGGTCCTATTTTTGAGGTGCGTTCGTCCATCTATGTACTCTAGTTACCTTATGATATTATATATGATTTTTTTTTTTTGGTCTTTTGTGTCTTATGGATCATGTGTGAAAAAATGTATTTACATGCTTATGTCAATGTTCTTTCATATGTGTGCAATATGTCAATCTAAAATTTGATTAGCTAGAGTATCTGTAACTTGGTTTAATCTCTTAGGAACATGAAAATATGTAATATAATCGAAGTTTCGTTCTAAGAGACGTACCCTAAGGAATCGTCGGTGTAAAGTTGGATCATGAACTAGGTACACTCTGTTTAACTGAGACACAACCAATTGAGCGTCGAGGTAGACCCAGAGATGAGAGATACCCAATGACAAAGTGTCAAAAAGTAATTCAATAACTGCACTATACTCGGTGACATTATTTGTGGTGTCACCTAAGCATATACCTCCGGAAGATAACAACTGGCCTTGACGTGTAAAGATTACCCAAGCTGCGGAGGCAAGCCTCTGAGTGTGTCGACTAGCACCGTCTTCATACCTAACGAACACCTCGGAATCACTTGACATATGCCACAGTGATTAAAGATAACATCAATGATATGTCCATAACACTTAAAAGAAACTAAAAGGTAATAGTACAAAGACTATACATATGTTACAAAAGTTACCCACAGTGACCTGCCTATGAGTAATTCTTCTTGAGGTAGAGCCCATTTCTAGGCTCCGCCAAAGCATTCACTTCAAAATAAACCAGATGATAGGTGCCCTTTTTTAATACCTCTTTTATGATGAAAGGCCTGAACCACATGGATTTGAATTTGCCTACCCCCAGGGGGTCCTTATCTTGGTCATAGACCAGGACAAGGTCGCCTTTAGAAAAAATTCGAGGATGAACGGACCTATCATATTGACACTTGACCTTATGTCTGTGAGCCTCGTTGGCCATGGCCGCATCACAACGTTGTTCATTGAGCTGCTCAAGGTATACTAACCATTCTTCGAGTGGAGAAGTGTCTGGCAATAATTGTACTGCCAATTTTAGAGACAGGGTCTGACATTCGATAGGCAAGACTGCCTCCAGCCCATAAACGAGTTGAAAAGGTGAGAAACTGGTTTTAGTCTTAACATATGTTTGGTAAGCCCATAATGCCAAGTATAACATCAAATGCCAATTTGACTTGGCTGAGTTGATAGTTCGCTACAGAGTAGTCTTAAGAGTTTTGTTTACAGCTTCCACCTGCCCATTGGCCTTGGGGTAGTAGGGTAATGAATGTTCTTGCCTTAACCCAGGATCTTATGTTAATTCGGTCATCATCTAATTCTGAAAGTGACTGCCATGGTCAGTGATGATCTCCCTTGGGACATCAAACCTTGCTATGATTTGGTTGAATAAAAAGAGAGTTGCAGTCTCTCCATCATCTTTAAACAATGGCATAGCTTCAACCCACTTGGTGAAGTAGTCGATAGCTAAGATGATATAGTGATGCCCCCTTGTTGAAGGGGGGTTGCAAGTAGTGTAATCGATCCCCCACTTGGTGAAGGGTCCAACTGTGATGACGGGAAACATGAGAGTGGGATGTTCCCTCATCTTCCGAGAGAAGATTTGGCACGGATGGCACTTCTTGACCGATTTGATACAATATTTGATATGTGTCGTCCAGAAGTAACCTGCACGTAGAATATTTTGGGTTGTTGCCAACCCAAACAAATGACCGCCAAAAACTCCGGTATGGAAATCATTAAGCACAATAACTGCCTTCTCATGAGTGAGACATCGGTGTAGGATGCAGTCTACACCTCTCCAATACAACGTATCATTGAGTATGAGATCATTCTTAGCCTGATAGCGTATACGTCGATGCTCATCACAAGAAGTAGAAGTGGGACACTTCAAACTCTGGAGATAGATAAGTATATCTCCATACTAGGGATCCGAAGATGTGATCAAAAACATATCTCCCCGAATAGGCGATTCTTTAGACACAACGTTACCTGACTCAACTGAAAGTTCCGAAATAAGATTTGCAAAGACCAATGACTTTTTGGACTTTGCTTAAACAAAGTCTAAGTCAAACTCCTGGAGGATGACTATCCATCTACTGATTTTTCCGCCTATTACCCGTCATGTCAACATGTGCTGGAATGGATTCACGACAGCAATGACAGTAGTCTTGTGAAATAGAACATAATGACGGAACCATTGAACAACATGAATTGTTGCCAACGCAAGTTTTTCGATATGAGAATAATTGAGTTCCAGTCCTATGAGGCCTCAGCTCAGGTAATAGATCACGTATTCTTAGAACAAGTAATCTTCCTGAACTAAAACCATGCCAATGGTTGACTCTTTTGCAGCCAGATATAATAAGAAATCTTTGTTATAGTTAGGTGGCCGGAGCAGAGGGGCAGTTGTGAGGGCATGTTTCAATGCGTCGAAAAAGTGTTGAGCGGCATCGTCCCAGTAAAAAAGGATGTCTTTCTTCAGTAAGCGCATAAAGCCCTTGGTGATTTTTACATAGTTGGCGATGAAGCGTCGTAAAAAGTTCACCTTGCCTTGTAGACTCTGAATTTGAAGGATTGTGCATGGGGGGGGGGGCAACTGGATTATTGCCTCCACCTTGAGAGGATCGAAAATGATCTTTGTTGTTGATACAATGAAACCTAACAAACATCCTGACATTATGCAGAAGTTGCACTTGTTTGGATTCAAGCGAATCCAAAAGTAGTGACAATGTTCGAAGATAAGTCTGAGGTGTGTGGGATGATTTGTTCTCTTGCGAGATCATGATGCTAAATCATCTAGATAGGCCTCAACTATATTCTTGACATCATGGAAAGCAAAAGACATGGCCCACTAAAAGGATGCTCCAGCATTTTTAAGACCGAAAGGCATTTTACGATATGCGAATGTACCCCAAGGACAAATGAATGTCGTTTTGTGGTTGTCTTCGGGTTTGATTTGTATTTGATTATATCCCAAAAAACCATCCATGAAAGAAAAGGATTCGCAACCAGCACATTCATCAATGATCTAGTCGATGAATGGTGCTGGAAAATTATCTTTGGGACATGCCTTGTTCATATCACAGAAATCGGTACATACACAAATCGTGCCTTGTTTTTTATTGACCAGCACAGGATTTGACACCCATTGAGTCAAATGGATAGGATAGATAAAACCTACCTTTAGCAATTTCTCAACCTCAACCTTTATGGTTGTTGCTTTCGTAGGATTAACTGGATGAAGCTTCTGTCGAACAGGCTTGGCATCAGGATACGTTGTGATATCATGTTCAACTATTTTTGGATCGATACCTGGCATCTCCTCATAAGACAAGGCAAAAACGTCGTGGAATTATTTGAAAATATCTGTGTAGATTTGAATCTCTTTGGAGGAGCAATCCACTCTGACGAAGATGTTATCCATGATGCCAGGGTTTCGAGAGATATTGATTGGTATCCTTTCAGTGATCCTTAGATAGAATTTTGAGAGATATTGATTGGTATGGCCCGATGTCTGTCCCAGGTACTACGGTATACCCCCGCAGTCACCCATGTAAGTCCCTAAAAAGATGGGCAACTAGGTTTCCAGCACGTGAACAGTCACCAGGCGGATACAGTTGAAAGTTGGGTAGACCACAATGAGTAGGGTATCGAGCCCGAAACCTGTCAAGGGTATTGAGAGCAAATGGTCTGAAAGACAATTGAGGACCTCGAATGGATTCGAGACCCACGAAGCCTCGTCGCAAATGAAAATGATGGAATCCCAAGACAAACCCTCTATATGTGTTCTCCACTATGATTGGTCCAGCTGCCTTTCCGCACATGACCTCGTGTTTATCCCATGTGCTAGAGGGGGGTCCCAGATAACTTCTACGATACTGGACTTAGACACTCCATAACTCAGACTCCAATGTTCCACTACCTTTTCACACGTTACCTCGTGTTTATCCCCTGTCTTAGAGGGGGGTCCCAGATAACTTCTACGATACTGGACTTAGACACTCCCTAACTCAGATTCCAATGTTTGATTTGAAATGGCCTTGAAGAGTTTCCTCTCCAACCTAATCCAAGGCCCTAAATCCTGAACTATTTGGTTAACCCTAAAAACATGAAAGTCTAATAAATTTTAGATTTTAGCGTTAATTTTATGGCTTTATCTTATGTCAAGGGGTATGGAAGAGAAACTGATGATGTGTAACAGACGAAAAAAAAATGACTAAAAAGTTGGAAACAAAAAAATTTCTTAATGCAAAATGTCAACAACTTTTCAAAAAAAAAAAAAA
>JASDQU010508267.1:8932-19479 GCA_032191745.1 Picea mariana
TCTGACCTAAGTATCTTAATATTCCTTACAGAAGGGTTCTCTTATCAAGGCTTTGAATTCCTTGATCTTGCTGAACACTTCAAATATATCCAAGTCTTTTACGAGAATAATCATTAATGAATAATACATGGTATACATACCCATTAATGAAGGATGATGGCATTGGGCCACACATGTCTGAATGAATGAGTTCCAATACTCCTTATGCCTTGCTGTCTCTCTTCAGAAACAGGTTCTGGATGTTCTTCCCTTGTGCACATATATTGCATACGCCTTCATGGTCACCTTTGAGTTATGATAAATGTGTGACCATTTTGCATATGTATGGTAATGCCTTGTAGTTGAGGTGAGCTAATCTTCTAGAGTTCACATGGATTCTTCAATAGCATGTTTCATGGTAGCTTCTGAGTGACCCACCTTCTTCTTTTCCATGGATGATTGCTTCATTTATGATCTCTCCTTTAGCATGTTTCCTTATACAACCTTCGCTATAGCTTCCTCATGTGACCTGGAGCAAGGTCAACAAAACAACAAACAAGAATAATATCCTTCTTGATAATATAAAGCAATAACACGAACAATCATCACAGTAGCTCCTTTAGAGCCATGACTTATAATTTATCAGAAGTAAATATTAAAGATAAGAAATATGATACGAAATGAGCTCAACACTCTCATAGTGTTGTGACCAAGCATTCTTCCATGGTAACCTGGAACTAACACACGAGGTTTCTCCTTGAGGAGGTGTTAGTCATATCAGACAAAGTATTTACATATATATTCTTACATGATATCAAGTATAATACTTTATGATGGTTTCTATCTCAACTAAAATCATCAACTTGTCATGTGTACCTTTGAATCTTGATTAATCAAACCTGGAGCCTTGTCCTCCAGAGTGAGTGCTTGCTTTTCTTTCAAGTCTCATTCACGCAAGTGACGAGTACTTTCTTCAGCCTGTCTATTGTACTAAGACAATATGTTATCTTGACAAAAGGTTAGGTTAGAGGATAATCTCCATGATCAACTTTTAATCCTTCTAATGATTTGATCATAGCTTCAACATGCAACACTCATCAAGATAATTTCATAACAAATAGATGCATATTAGAATAATCACACCTAGGTTGCATTATTCCTATGAATGTGTTGGATCTTGAGATCCTTTTGGATATATGGAAAAATATCCCTTCTCCTGCAAATACTCTTTAGGGTTTAACCAATAACCATATGTGCGTACATACCTCAGATAACATTTGCAGGTAGTGGCTCCATCTGGTAGAAATGGTAATCATTACCAAAAATTTCAAGGGTGATTGCAACTGGTTCTACGGTTGCAACTACAACTGGTACTGTAACTGCAGCTGGTTCTGAGACTGCAACTACAACTGCAACTTGGGTTTATGAGGAAACCCTAATTTTTCAAACTTCAAATTTTGAAATTCTGATCCAGGGGATAGGTGCGTTGAGCTGAGGCAAGTTAGCTGGTGCAATCAGATTTTTGAAAATCCAACTTTTACCCCTTCAAATTTGATCTTTGGATTTCTGGACTGGTGCTTCTAGTTTTCTGGGACTTCTCGTACTCTGGTACTTCTGGTACTTTAGTTTTCTGGTTTTCTGGTGCATTGTAAAACTAGGGTTTCACTTTTCAGGAGATCTAGCCACTGAAAATTTGCACTCTAAGTGCCAAAATGATCCTTGGGGGAGGGTGCAGCTTTCTAGGTGGTTAGAGAGATAAAAAGATTCACTTTTACAAAACCCTAATTTGTGGGTATGGTAACAGTGACGTTTTTCCTCTTGCGAAATATGCTTCCTTCAGGTTGGCTCTGATACCATGTTAATGTTTTATGCCATTATTTCAGTTCTTTGCATTTCAATAGATAAGAGCATCATAAGGACAAGATCACTGAGAAATATACATTCACAAGAGACACGACATTTATCCTAGGAAACCCTCTATTTGATGAAAACCCAACAAACCTTCCTTATCATAAATAGCTTAAACAATGTTCAAGAGATAACTCAAACCAATACAGATAGTCCTCCCCAAGAGATGCGCCACTCTTCTTCTCCTCTCTCCAACTGGTAACTGCATGTTGCCTCATAAGATAATGAGCAAGTGAGTTGTGTGTTTGAAGTGAGGTGCTAGCCTCTTATTTATACAAGATCCTCTCTCCAACTGGTAATTGCAGCTTGCCTCATAAGATAATGAGCAAGTGACTTGTGTGTTTGAACTGAGGCGCTAGCCTCTTATTTATACAAGACTGGCACATGTGAAAGGTCACAACTGGCAGGTCCGACCTCTCACTCTGGGTGGGTAAACCCACCTTTAATTAATTCTGGGTCTTCCATAATAACTGTTGTGGCCAACTTCTTATTCTGTCCTTTGTAATTGTCCGATGACCAATCCGCAAAAGGGGATTTGGTCCTTATACAATTACCGACATGATTAATCCACAATGGGGATTAATCCAATAACAATAATAATAATAATGACATGATTAATCCGCAATGGGGATTTAATCCAATAATAATAAGAATGCTCTTCGCAGTTACATTATTTCAACACTTGGAACTTCACATCTATGCTTACTATCATCTTCTTTGTAATAGGATTATACAATGTGTATGCTTTAGAATACTAATTCTATCCCACAAATATACATTTTTCACTTCTATCAACAAGATTTCTCCTCGTCTTTTCAAGAACATGAGCATAAGCTACACATCCAAAAAAATTAAAATGAGAAATGCTAGATTTCATACCACTTTAGGGTTCTTGAGGGACTCGATCGTTTCGACTGCTGGTTGGTGAAAATTTTAAAATATAAACAACGCATGCCACTGCTTCACCCCAGTATTCATTTGACAAATTCCTGGCCTTTAGCATACTTATGTCCATATTCTTCCTTTCAGCTACTCCATTATGTTGTGAAGTGTATCTCTTGGTAAATTATCTCTTGATTCCATGCTTCCTGCAATATGTTTCAAATTCCTTGGAGTCATACTCACCTCCTCGATATGATCTGAGTAGTTTGATGTACTTTCCACTCTATTTATGTGTCAAAGATTTCAATTCTTTGAATTTTTGAAATGTCTCTGATTTGTGCTTGATAAAATACACCAATGTTTTTATGATAAAATCATCAATGAATGTTAGAAAATAAAATGTGTCTCCTATTGACTAATTTTGCATTGGACCACAAAGGTTTGTATGCACCAGTTTGAGGTGTTCTTTTGCTCTATAGGATGCATTGGGAAAACTATTTGTTTAGTGATTTTCCAAAATACAACTCTCATAGGAGTTTTTCTATTCATTTATAATGGGAAAACCTTTGACCATAGMCTTATTMTGTAAAAGACTAAGACTGTTAAATGATAAATTACCATATCTTAGATGCCACAGCCAATTCTCATCTAAGCTTGATACATTTTGGGCATATGATTGTGACAAACTTACATTTCTCAATATCAAAGTGAACATTTTGTTTTTGGTCATTTGTATTGAAGGTATAATTTTATTATTGGGTGGTTTGTTCAAGATTGTACACTTGGAACCATAAAAAATGACCTTACAACCACGTTCATTCATCTGGTCTACACTCATTAGATTATTTCTAAGACCACTTACATAATAAAAATCATGAATATCCTTATTTTCATCTTGCTTGGTTAATAAAAAAATTGTACCCTTGCCTGCAACTTTCTTTTGATAATCATCTCCCAATTTAATTTGAGATGTGACAGAAATATCTAAACTAGAAAACAAATCTTTGTAACCTGTCATATGATTTTTGTAGCCATTTTCCAACAAGCAGAGATCATGATTGCTTCTTTCTTCTTCTGTAACTTGAAATGAGAAGAACAACGATTCAAATGTTCCTTCATCAGTGTTGGTAACATTTCCTCTTCCCCTATTCAGATCTTCTTTCTTCTTTCTTCATTCACTTTCATAGTAACCAAACTTCTTACAATAATAGCATTGGATCCTTGATTTGTGAGTCCATCTTGGCTGATTAAAATTTCTTCCTATGCCCCATTGGTTCTGAGAGTGTTTTTGTGGCTATTCTAGCTGTTCATTATTCCCTAAACATTTTGAAGTTGACCTCTCTCCTATTTGAAATCAACCTCTTCCTCGTATACCTTTTCTTCTATTCCCTCGACCTCTACCTCTACTTATGGAGGCCTGAGACTGAAATGAATTCTCCAAAGATTCAACATTTTGACCGAACCTACTTTCATGGGTTAACAAATATCCAATGAGTTCTTCAACTATCAATTGTAAGAGGTCTTCAACTCTTCTATGGCGACCAAGACCATATTAAATTTATCAAGAAGGATTCAAAGTTGGATCATAATGTGATCGACATAATCCAAATCTTTCATTGGAAGAGTCTGAAAACTCTTCCTGAGTGTGTGCAACTTTACATTTTTGACTTTGTCATTTCCCTGATAAGCTATTTCAAGAGTATCCCATGCCTATTTGGCATGATCTACTACTACAACTTTGGGGAAAATATAGTCCTCTAACCCTTGTTGGATGAGCCTTAGGGATTTTTTATCCTTCTTCCTGAGTTCTCCAAGGAAATTTCTCTGTGCATTTGTCATTACTTGTAGATCCACTCCTTAAATCTCTATGTGCATTTGTCATTACTTGTAGATCCACTCCTTAAATCCATTAACTACTCCTTCCCAACAATCCTCATAAGGAAGGAAATTCTTCATCTTAATAGACCTCAAACTTTCTCTCTAAAATATCTTAGAAGTTGCTTCTCTTCCTGTTGTGGTTGAAAGAAGGTTTAAAGTGTTCGTCAACAACTTGCAAATGTTATCCATTTTTCAAAGAGTTTTAATCTAGCTCTGACACCATGTTTAACATACACACAAAGAAACTATGGAGTTATTCAACTCTTCTCCACATTCATATAAAAATGAAGTTATAGAGGAATTACTCCATTTAACAACTTCCTCACCTACGCTACCATCCTTGTGATTTCTTAACAAAAATAGTTGTAATCCAACAAATCGCGACTCTTCTACATGACAAAAAAGTGGTTATTGTCCGAACAAGCATGGTGCACTCATACTTCATTATCTCTACTCCTGGAGGATCTCGAGAATTCATCCTCCAGCGCTCTCCAAATTTTGAAAGCGCTGTTATGCCTGCTCTAGGCCCTCCACATATCAGTATCCATCATTGATATGGTTTCTTCTCATCACCCTTCTCTCAACTCTAAAATAGAAGACACAATACAATGCAGATTTATCTTGTTTCCAGATCTATACAGAGCAACATGATCATGGAACTATCTAATATTGTGTTTCAAAAGCAATGTACCGTGTAAAAGCAATGTACCGTGTGAGAAGCCAAGGGCCAACTTACGTATGGGAAGTTTGCATGGGAAGTTTGCATAGAGCGGTTCATCTTCAGTCTTGCAACAACATTTGAACCCGGGTCGCATCACTCTAAGCAATGGTTCTCTTCTACAGAGACCGGCTTCTTCTGGTGGTGGCAATAATCAGTCTCGTATAATAGCTTCAACGTATCCAGGGAATGAATTGTTCCAGTGCAAACTGTCAACGTGCCCACAACTGTATCACTCAACAGAGGTTTTTTCACTACCAAGGTTGGTCTCGATCAAAATGGACAAACTAACACTCTCCCATGGAAAAACTAGGGACATGGAAAATCAATCTACTTTCACGTAAGCTAAGCTAGGCTTCCATTTACCTGGGCCTTTCTATGAGGGAGTCAAGTCCAGTCCAACTCTGATACCAAACTCGGAAATGAGAGAGGGAGAGTAGATAGTAATCACACAAAACCAAAATTGTGGTTGAGTGCTCTATTAAACAAAAAAAAATAGAATACATATAAATACAAAATATTTTTCTCAACATAAACAACTGTATTGATCCACTGGTTGAGGAAATATTTCAACCTCACATCAAATTATGAAACTAACTAATTGGAGAGAATCTCTAAAACCACCTAAACCTCAACAACCTCCTAAAAACTAGGAACAAAATCCATCTCCTAAATACTAAAACTCTACCTAATAATAACTAATAAATTCAATAATTAAATATGATCACAATTAAAACTCTTGAAAATTACATATCCCAACAAACCCCAAACCATATACTAGTAAGCTAAATTAATAAAATTACAACTCTAATAAACCCTTCCCTCGTAAACGAAGCAAGATTTACATTTATAAATYCCACAGTTTAACTTAACAATCTACTTTATTAACTATCAAAGTTAAGATGAACCAATCTCTTTTATTAACTAATAAAGTTAAGTTGAACCATATTAGAGTTGTAACTATATTGAACCTCCAATATTTTCAAAGAAACAATAGACAGAAAGCGATTTTGCAATTGGCAGATAACTTCCAGCTTTGAAAATCAATGCACCGGCCGATAATTTCAAACTCTGAAAATCAATGCAAATAAACGACAAGGAATTTTCTTTTTTCTTTAATATTACGATAACGCAAAGTCTTCGGCTGGGAATTTGAAGCTTTGAAATTCAATGCGAGCCCGATGGAAATCAATGCAAATGAATCAGTAGGCCTTTTTTCTGTCATCTTATGATAACTCAAAGACTCTGCAACGTCATGGAACGCCACTTCAACCTAGGGTAATTACAATAAGGAAAGAGTCATCCTGATATCACACCTAATACGAAAAGGATAAGAATCAAAATTACACAAAGAGCATTATATACATGACTTTCGGGTCAACCGCCTCACTTGAGTGTACGCACTAAAGAATCCTTTCCCGTTACGATTCCCTCACTGAGAAACCTCGTACTCTCGCCATATATTTCATTCCGAATCTTACATAATGCAGTCCACTTTCGCTTATGCGTTAATCATCTGCCCTGCCAAGAATCGTTTCAATGGGAAACAAGATGGTGCTTCAGAGGAAGATAACAACCAATTTTCAGAGACTTGCCAATGCCCGTAAGGCAGTGGGATACACCTACCGTACTCTTAAAAATAGGATGTGTTATTTCGCAGGAGATAATAATGAATATGAGGATATCAATGGCAGCCTTCCAAAAGATATTCGCCAAGGACACTTTGCAGTGTACGTTGGGATCGAGCGCAGTCGGTTTATAGTTCCTATAAGTTATTTGAATCATCCTCTCTTCCAAGCGCTGTTGGAGAAAGCCAGGGAAGAGTATGGATTCCATCATCAGACGGGACTCGCGATTCCCTGTGAGAGAGCTTATTTTGAATACGTAACTTCTGTTATGGGAAAGAAGGATTCCAGAGTAGCAAATATCGAGTCGGAGAAGATAATGGAGTTGATATGAGCGTAGATGATACTGTTTTCTAACACCAGTGGATGTAAACAAGGACAGAAAACAGCTATTTCTGCCAGTTTCTTTTGTATATATAATTGTCTAATAAAATACCCAGTTTTTAATACCCAGACAATGGTTTTGTATTTTGCTGTTTTCACTAATGACCGAGTCAAATATGGTTTCGCCCCAATTGACATGATCACTTGTGATAGATCTGAATGATTTTTTTTTTAATATTCTTATGTTTCCAACATCCAAAATTGCTTTCTATAATTCGTAATTTGGATGTTGGAAACATAAGAATATTAAAAAAAAATCATTGAGATCCATCACAAGTGATCAATATTGCAAAACCTCGGTGATCAATATTGCAAAACCTAAGGTTAAAGTTTCAACTTTCACAGGTTGAAGGAAGTAATGATCCAAGTTTTCTACAACTCGTAAATTGTCCATCCCTTGTTTTCTGTTTGAGCTCTTTAATCCTCTATGATTCTGGAGGAGGGTAGCCTGCTATTGTCCGGTTTGCTGCCTGATTATGCAAAGAGGATGTTTCCCGAATGGGTTGGGTGAGTATGTCTTTCTAAATATGTGTCATAATAATGACAACATATAAAAATGATTTCTCTATGTTGCGTGTTTTATTAGATTGTTTTAACAGGTAAAGTATTGTAGTCAGCAATCAACATCTATATCCATAGTATAGATTTACAGACAGTGGATATGGTATACCATTTTTATTTTTATCCTTTTATAGAAATTTATACAAAATGGATTTACTTTTCACCGTTCTCTTTTCAGTATTTTCACCATTTTCGGGAATAAGATCATGTATTTTTCGTTCCATTTTATTTAACACATCTCATTTGATAGTGTTATAATTTGATTTAACAGCTCTCATTTTACAGTGTTATAGGCAAATTTTTCATTCGATCTTCCTTTGGACTTCAATACAGGACTGAAGTTGTTTATGGGCAAATTAGTAAACGTTCCACTCTTGACCCTTTTCTCTTTTTAAAATGACCACATAACCGTATTCAATGTTCTTATTACATAATTCAAAAACCATAAAAAAAATTACTAAATTAAACGTCATTTAATAGAAAACTATTTCCTGTAAACGATTGACCAATGGAACGGCTGGGTTAGAAAATATGGTTTTTCATAACTTATTTGATTGACCATCGAGGAAGGGGTTTCTTAGAAAATATAATTCTCCATAACATATTTCTTCATATATTTCTAAATATTTAAATTATTTATACAATTTATATTTTATAAGTTTTATTTATTTAATGTTGGGTAGCCTAAGCAAAACATACCATATAACAGAGCATAAGCTTGCATTCCGATTGTCCTCACATTGTACTCTACCTCTATGGGTATGCTCGTATATATTACTTGGAAATCGAGAGAGCAACCATTGCACAAGATTAACACGGAATAATAGAATGTATTACATAGACAAATGGAGGTTACATATATAGCATCGAGATCATCGACTCCCAACAATCTAGATCCTAAGAAAGTGGATCTGATTAACTAAAAATAGTTAACCTAGAAATTCACAGTTACAACAACTAACTGACAGTTACAACCTTAACTCATAGTTACAACAGTTGTAAACATTATTTCTAACATCGTCCCTTAATGCTTACATTATAAATATTACAATCACAAATTACAAAACATAACAAAAGGGTTACAACACAAATATTGTCATGTCTGTCTCACTGGTCCTCATATGTAGTTACACCCATCTCTGAACTTCATAGACACGCTCTTTCTCTCCCATCATCTTCGAGCTACCACTTCATACAGCACAAATACAACCGCTTCCAACCATCTTTGAAGTATCTATAGGATCAAAGATTCTAAACTACCCCGAAAAATAGTCTTGATACTGAAACAATCAGTAATCGATCTTACAAAATGATATTTTTACACACACTAATCAATACAATGATAACCCTTAACTGATGATCTTGAAACACCGAAATACAACAAAAATCTCCATCTCTTAGCAGACTTCAAATTGGTTATGCGCTCATTCTTAGAGCTCCAAACAACATCAAGAACTACATACCTGAGTTATATCACTTTGTTCTTTGAGTGGTTCTTGACAATATGATTTAACAAACAAAAAATAGTATAACATACACAAATCACATCACACTATATGTAACACTACAACAAATCTACCAAACCAACTCAAACACTTGCCGAACATAAAGTCCACCCATGGCGGCGGGAATCAAAGTTTCGGCAGAGAGAAAACCAAACCCTGTTGTCGACGCCAAAGCAGATATGTTGTTAATAAACATGTTTTACAACCATCAATAGATCTGGTAAGTAGTCATTGGCTGCTACGGAATGAGCAGGCTGCAAGATTCCAAATATTAAAAATGTGAGGTGAGCGCAGGTGATGTGACAGATCTCTTTTCTTCCACGCAGTTGTCAGTGATCAATGAATGCACAGGAGTCTAAGCTCTCACAGTTTGATCAACAAATATCTGGGTAGTGATACCCACGTCAGTTCTCCTACAGAGTGGTCCTTTATTCACAAGGAGAGTCTCCCACAACAATCTCACAAAACACACAGAAAATTTAGAAATTCGAACCCTCTAACCTAATCTACTCCTACAACGGAATCAACTTATCACTCTTCTCTCGTCTTCCATCCCCTCTCGTGAGAGAGTCAGGGTGGTCCTTGCTCTGATACCAACTTGGAAATTGAGAGAGAGCAACCATTGCACAAGATTAACACACAATAATATAATATATTACACAGGCAAATAGAGGTTACATATATAGCATCCAGATCATCGAATCCTAGCAATCTAGATCCTAAGAAAGTGAATCTGATTAGCTAAAAATAGTTCACCTAGAAACTCACAGTTACAACAACTGTAAGGTTAACTCACAGTTGCAACAGTTGTAAGCATTATTTCTAACATATATAACATATTTCATTGAGTTACACAGATCATGAATAGATCACATAGTTACACTAATAGTTCATAAGTAGATTTCATGCATGAGCATGTGCATGTGCATGTACATTTTCATGTGACTGCATGGGAAAATTCATTGGCATGTTTCCAAAAATCTCCACCTTGACAACAATTTACCTGATATATCATGCCCTTAATTAATTCATCACATTTTCTGCAAGCCAAGAGAATCCAAACACCATCCCAACTTAACAAATTCTCTGACAATACCATTACATGAA
>JASDQU010508267.1:35908-49118 GCA_032191745.1 Picea mariana
GTAAGCAATTAAGCGTTGATTTAATGATTTTGTTTGCAGTAACGATGATTTCGATTGCATTTTTAAAAAAATGTCATTTTAATACCCCAAATTTAAAATCATTGTTATCGGTATATTTCAATTTGATGGTTGATTTTGAAGTTTTGGTTTTAATGGTACCGATTGCTCAAAATACAATTTCAAAGTATCAATAAATTTAACGTTTTGAAAAAAAAACAAAAAAAAAACTGTAACATCCTTTTTTTTAGGTACCGATTTGAAAGATTTTTGAGCTATTGTCTAAGTTTTGAAGGCCACGTTTGAAATTTTTTGTAATTGTGACCCCGTTTAAAAAAATGGTGCTACTAGTAGCACTACTTTTTTATTTGAGGGTTGATTTTGATGTTTTTAATGCAAAAATATGGGTTTTGGGGGCTAGAGTTCTCCTTTTGAAGTCACAGTTCTGATTAAGTTGGTAACTATGTTAGACACCTAACAGAAAACAAAGACACTGACAACAAAACTCATGCTTCTGATGTCAGCGACCTAGACACATTGCAAAGCACCACTGAATTGTACAAGCAACATGGAAAAGGCCCCGGTGAGAAGAGTGTTCAATTGTCAGATAGCACGCCCAAAAGGTATGGCATCTCGAAGCATCACTCCAACATCCCATCACAGTAAGAAAGAAACCCAGAATTATTCAAACGAAGGAGGACATAACAACCCACCTCACCCTAAAATTGATAGTTCTCACAAGCTTCCAATGGAGAAGAAGAGAAAAAAATTTGTAGAGCAGGCGAAAGAGCCTGAAATTGAGAGTGAGAACATGGAACTTGAGACTGATCTGGATAGCGTATTATGCACCCTTGATCATCCTAGAGACGTGATCCAGTATAGTCGCCCAATGAACATAACTGATACTGAAATTTTTAATCAAGATAAATCTGTTGTATTGCAGAGCACTGTTTTTGACAACGAGTCTAAAAAATTAATTATTGAAAGGAGAGATGTAAAAAATATGAAAGGTAAATCTCATTCTTAGGTTAACCTTGCGAACATACAGCTGTCCTAAATCTCTCGACTTCACAGAGAAATTGGAGATGATCTTGATTATTCCATTGGAGGCAGGTTGAAGGACCGAGTTAAGGAATTGCAGGAAGCTTTAATTCCTATTTCATTTCTTGTTAATCCTTTAGAAATAACCTGTCTTCCACCCCTGTAGCCAAGTTAAAAGGATCCTCTAGCCTCCTTGCATTGTGTAGAGGATATGTGGAGAATAATATCAAGAAAAGAATGGAACTGATTACTAAGGCCTGGGAAACATCACAAATTATGGCTTCCCTTAGAATGAGGGCACATACTTTGTTCGAACATTTGCAGGAGGATTTAAAAAATGAAAAACGTTTATATTTAGACACAATCCTCCCTTTTGGCACCCATGTCAACAACATGATAGAAACGAGAAGAAGACAACAAGATCTCCCCTCCAAAAACCAGACCACTCAATTAAATGCATGCTAGAAAGAGAAAGTGAAGAACCTGCATCTCATTGTCCAATCATGTGAAGAAGCCATCTCAAAGAAAGAAAAATTATTCACAAAGATGACCAGAATAGACTTAACCGGAAGGACCAACAAGGTCCAAGACCCCAAGTTAATCGTCAACTCATTTCCCTTAACAAAGCAAGCCTTTGATAAACAAGTTGATATTTTTAAGGCGTTGTCTTTAGAAAAGTTTTACAACATCCTTAAATATGGTGAAAATGACATGGACAACAATCTAGTCGACTATTTGGTACATACTGAAGAAATTCATCAGTCTCTTCGTAATCTTTCTATTGATCTAAGGGGATTAGAAAATGAACTTTTCAACATAAAAATCCAGAATGAGATCAATGTCGAAAAGGAATTGAAGCAGTTCCCTGACGAAAGACAATAGATAGTTGACATGATTCTAGTAGTCGTCGACGACAACAATAAAAAGACATCAACAAGCAAATAGAAAAAGGGGTGATATGTACCATCACTATAAGTCTATACTGATCACATCCTGTTTTTTATATCAATCCAGTTATTCCACATTTTTAAATAGAAATGTCTAGCCAAAGACTAGTACCTTCCAATTTATTATTTTCAGGTATTACACTCTATCATCGTCCACTTCTTCTTTCCACGGTCCTATTTCTTGTACATATTTCTCTTATGGTGTGTGGGAGCCCCATTCTCATTCTATATGACAAACGCATTCAAATTTCCTATTATTTTTTGATATATTTGAAATAAAACTATTGTTTATCTCATTTTATATTTATGTGCTCATAAGTTTTTATGTTCAACTATGTTGAATGTAAATAAATTGTGTTTATTTAATTTGAATGTAACTTTATATGTGTCTTTTGTGTTTTATCTTTTTCTCATGCATATCTTCTTCCTTTTTGTTCTGGCACATATAGAGACATACAAGCCAGATGGTCTATGGAAATTGTACTTAACTATAACCATTTGAAAGTATACATTGAAGAGATAATACCTCAAGGTAGGAACGAAAATTTCAAACATAGAAATTCACACTACTAGAGAGAACATAAATTTCGAACATAGCAAGTCATGCTACTGGAAAGAATGGAAATTTCGAACATAGCAAGATGGATTATATAGTTTCAATAAATAAATGAGACTTTAAAGACCACCTGCCATTTATTGCATGGATACCACCTGTGCTTCATGTTGCTTTCCACATCTCCCCTTCAGCTTCCAACTGTCTCCGCTACCTTTTCCCCATCGGTGTGCATTTGTTCTCAATTCAACCCAGTTGAAACTAAGCTGCCATACAACACTTGTTACTATTATAAATAGCTTTTCACTAACCAAAATCCACCAAAACATATAATGAAATATAATGAACTGAATTAATAAAATTACAACAACTAACTAATACACCTTCATGGATGAAACCTAGTTTACAATTATAAATCACACACTATGTCTTAACAATCTATCTATTTTATTAACTAGGAAAGTTAAGACGAACCTTATGAGAGTTGTAACTATATTCAGCCTCCAATATTTTCAAATAAACTTTAGACGGAAAGCGATTTTGCAATTCGGTCTAAACATGGTCAATCTTAATGCCCATATAGCACACAGTTTGAAATAAGCCGATAAAGTCCAGCTCTGGAAATCAATGCCGATAATTTAAAACTCTGAAAACCGATGCAAATAAATGACGAGGATTTTTTTCTGTTATATTACGATAAGTCAAAGTATTCGCCCGGGAATTTCACGCCTTGAAAATCAATGGGAGCCCGATAGTTTCCAAGTGACGAGGCTTTTTCCTGTCATCTTAGGATAACTCAAAGACTCTACAACGTCCTGCAACGTCACTCAAACCTAACGTAATTGCATCAAGGAAAAAATGACCCCGACATCACACCTAATACGAAGAGGATAAGTTCAGAAGCATTATATGCACGATGTTCGGGACAACCGCCTCGCTATAGTGTGCGCACTGAAGAATCCTTTCCCATTACGATTCACTCACTGAGAAACCTCGTACTCTCGCCATATATTCCATTCCGAAAAAGGGTCCATTTTCGTTATAATGCGTTAATCATCTGCCCTGCTAAGAATTGTTTCAATGGGAAACAAAATGGTGCTTCTGAGGAAGATAACAACCAAATTTCAGAGGCTTGCCAAGGCCCGTAAGGAAGTCGGATACGCCCACCGTCCTATTAAAGATAGGATGTGTTATTTCACAGGAGTTGGTAATGAATATGAGGATATTAATGCCAGCCCTCCAAAAGATATTCGCCAAGGACACTTTGCAGTGTACGTTGGGATCGAGCGCACTCGGTTTATAGTTCCTATAGGTTATTTGAATCATCCTCTCTTCCAAGCGCTATTGGAGAAAGCCAGGGAAGAGTATGAATTCCATCATCAGACGGGCCTCGCGATTCCTTGCGAGAGAGCTCATTTTGAATACGTAACTTCTGTTATGCGAAAGAAGGACTGCAGAGTAGCAAATATGGAGTCGGAGGAGATAATAGAGTTGATATAAGCGTAGATGATACGCCACTACCTTAATACTGGATGTAAACACGAACAGAAAATAACTTATAGGGTAAAATATTTTGTCTGTTTCTTTTGTATATATAATTGTCTGCTGCGATGTAAAATACTTAGTTTTTAGAACCGAGACAATGGTTTTGTATTTTGATATTTTCACTATTTACCGAGTCAAATATGCTTTAGCCTCGATTGCGATGATCACTTGTGATCGATCTGAATGATTTTTTATATTTTGATGTTTCCAACATCCAAAATTGTATATCTAAGACTGTTGCAATGCTCCGAGTTATCGGGAGCTATTCAAATTTAAAATTGAAATTAAAGGGTTATTGGCTACATTTGAAATAGGGAAAGAATGGGAGCATAGACACAACCATAACTTGTCCATATTGACCTATGTATGATGAACTAACCACAACTATCAATTGCAAGGTATGTTTTGGTTTTCATTGATGAATTTTGTAGATGTAGTTGCCTATATTTCTGGAAGAATAATGATCATATTTTTGAAAGATTTTTGTAGATGTAGTTGTCTATATTTCTTGAAGAATAATGATCATATTTTTGAAAGATTCAACGAATTTAGAGCATTGGATAAAACGAAATGTATAAAATCCATGAAATGTTTCGGACTTCATAATGGAGGAGAATTATATCAAGGAAAGTTTTTTTAGACATATTTTTCATACAACAATATCTCATGGCAAATATTTGTACCCTATTTACCTCAACAAAATGGTGTTGCTAGAAGGAATAATTGAACCTTGTCAAAATTTTGTGATGTTCAGTTTAGGCCAAATAAGTTTTGGGTAGAAGTTCTCTACTACTCAAATTATGTTTTGAACCTCATTATATGACTAAATTTGTATGAAATATGACTCTAGAGAGGTGTAGTGGGAGAAAATGCCAAATAAGTTTTAGGTAGAAGTTCTCTACTACTCAAATTATGTTTTGAACCTGATTATATGACTATATTTGTATGAAATATGACTCTACAGAAATGTAGTGCGAGAAGTGTAGTGCGAGAAACCACTTAGTTTGATACATTAAAACATGTTGATGCATAGGATAGTCCCATATTCCATATCACAATATAAAGAAGATGGATGCAAAGAATCATCCTTAAATTATGATGGGATACTCTAAAGAGTCACAACTCCTATTGGCCTCTTGATCTATTTGAGAAAGAAATTATTTTCTAAAGGGATGTTGTGTTTAATGAGAGGACTTTAGATTTTTTTACTAGACAGTCAAGTCATGTACCATAATCAACTTGAAATCAACCATTCACAATAGATTTTACCATGACATTTCAAACTCTTGATAATTATACAAATAAATATTTTGAGTAGGTACTTCCTCTATAAGGGACATTTGTCATCCCAGATGGTTGACTAAGACAATCAAATGTTTTGTTCTCGATGCAAGAGATGCAAATGATCCAAGGAAGACTAGAAGTAAAAAACAACATGGTTATGTTTTTCTAATCAAATATGTGGTAGAGGAATGGATTCTAATACATATGCATATGGTGAGGATTTACCCGAATGGGACAATGATATTGTTGATGAATATCGTTCCTTGATAAAGAATACAATTTGTTATTTAGTCCATCGATCAAAAGGAAAGAATGTCGTGGAATTTCATTAGATATACAAGAATAAATTCACCACAAAATGTGTTACGGAAAGGCATAAGGATCACTTGGTAGCAAAGGGCTTCAATCAACAAGAAGACATCAACTATATCGAAGCATTTTCCTCTATTGCAAAGATAAATTACATTCAACTTGTTCTTTCACTAAATGTTTGTTTTGGTGGGAGGTACATCATATGGATGTTAGAAGTGATTTCTTATATGGTGACTTCAATGAGACTATTTATATTAAGAAATTCCTAGGATTTGACAAGGATGGTAGTCTTGTATGTCGATTGAATAAGTCCTTATATGATTTGAAATGAGTCCATGGATTGTGGTAAGAGAAGACTAATTGATTCTTTCTCAATCTTTTTTTAGAACATTGTGAATTAGATCGCAATATCTATTTTTTATATGTAAATGTTGATTTCTTAATTATTGCAATATATGTTGATGACTCAGTCATTAATAGAAGTAATGTTTCTTTAATTTTTGGTTTGAAGAAATGGTCATGGGATAATTTTTAAATGAATGAATCTGGTCTACTACAATTCCTTTTGGGCATCCAAGTGTCACAAATGGATAATGATATGTTTCTTTTTCAACCTAAATATGCATTGAATCTATTATAAAGGTTTTAAATGAAATATCATAAGCCATGTTCTACAACTTCTTATGTGAGAGTGAAGCTTAATAAAGAATTTCATTCTTCGAAATAGGATGGTACTAGTTGACTAGCTAAGAAGGCGTAAAAAAATAATTTTGAAAATGGGTTCAATTGTTAGATAATATTTTTTTGGCACTCCTAAGAGAGAAATGACGTGGGTAATTTATGATCATTGATGCGATGCTTTTATGATCATTCTAAAAAATGGTTATTTCCCTAAGCCATTTGATAAAGAAATATATTTCCACAATGACACATTTGTGGTTGTTGACAAATGTGAAGTGAGATTCCATGAAAATAGTACCGCATGGAACAATGTTAAGGATGATGTATTTTGTCCCTATCATTTTCAAACGCACAAAGCCAACAGGTGTTTAAGAAGAGGACTTTTACATCGTAAAACACTGACCTCGACCTCTCTCTCACAACATCGAATTAGTATGTTATTATCTACATCCTCCACATATACATATCATTATTGTCAAAGGATAACTAGATGAAATGAAACCCATGTGCTATACAAATATGGTTCTAACATACCAATTGTATAGTATGTCACACAAGAGATTTAGGACCCCCCTTCTTGAATGGATCATGCAATCAAAGCTTCCATTGGTAAAAAAACATCATGCATCCCATTACATGTTGAATTCATGTCCACCATACAATCCTAAAGGTGCCCTTTCCTAGTATTTTGTGACGATATACATGCATTAAGTTCCATTTTTTCTAAATTTGTATTACATATAAAAAATTTGACTTGTTATTGATATAACTTCCAATTACAAAATCATTTTTTCCATATTTTTAGTAAACAATTAGTTATTTTCAATATCAATAAATAAAATTTGTTCAACACATATAATGCAACTTGCATCTATTCATTTCGAACATATAACTATTTTGGTAGACTCTTACCAAATTCCAAAACTTATATCACTAAATGATTCTAAAAAGTTATTTTTACTTATCAAATACATATATATTTAATTGACATATAGTCTCATTTATTAATTTCATTTTTATTCTACAATTATATTAATAATATTTCTAGTATCATACTAGAAACTCATCAATACTTCCTCATGTTTTGTGAATGATAAGAATACTAAACCGTAACCTCAAAGATGCAAAACTACTGTAACCCCAAAAATACAAAACTTGGTCTCACCAATTGTGTTATCCCATAGAACTACCTTTGGATGGAACTTACTAAAGAAATGTGGTCAGGTCTCACCAATTGTGTTATCCATAGGGCTACCTTAGGATGGAACTTACTAAACTGTAACGCTCAATGGCTCATGTATCAAGCGAGCCTTCCATAAGCCTCGTTGGGTGGTTGTTAACATTAAAGTAATAACGAATATTCGAAGCTTTGACAATGATACATCTAGATCCACATACTTTCATATATATTCTTTTTAATAGAAAATAAATAATTGTTTATTCTTCTAAATACACAAGAAATAATTGTTTGACGGTAAATAAAAGTTTCTAGCCACGTGTAACTCTCGAAAACTTTCCAATTTTACACTTCCGCATAATAAAATAAAGAAAAATGATTTGAGCGAGATTTTGATAAGTCTTGGGTGTTAACAACATTGAAATAGTAAATAATATTCGAGGTGTGAAAATGACACGTACTTATAAATTGAGTGATTTGGAAGGACAAATAAAGGTTCTTAGCCACGTGTAAGTTTTCAAAACTTTCCAATTTTACAGTTGAGCATAAGGACAAATAAAAGTTCTTATCCACGTGTACGTTTTCAAAACTTTCGAATTTTACACTTGAGCATAATAGAATACAAAGGAAAATGACCATATGAAACATCCTAGAGAGTTGCAACTATACTCAACGTCCAATATTTCCAGATAAACACTAAACGAAAAGTGATTTTGAAATTGGTATCTAAATATGGTCAATTTTAATACAAATTTTGTTATAAATAGCTGGATAATTTCAAACTCTGAAAAGCAAATGAATGAATGACAATATTTCTTCTTCTTATATTATGATAGATCAAAGAGTCTTCAACGTCGTTCGAGGGGGTTACTTTTTACAACGAAGGAAARCAATCCTTCCAACACCTTACCTCATACAAAGAGGATATGATTGACAATTAGACGAGAAACATCATATAACTGAGGTTCAGGTCCACCACCTCTCTTTTGTGTACATCCTAAAGAATCCTCTCCCTTTACGATTCCTCTTACTTCTGCCCTATATTCCAATCCGCATCTTAGACAATGCAATCCATTATGAGTCATGTATGAATCATCTGCTCTGCTCAGAATTGTTTCAATGGGAAACAAGATGGTGCTTCTGAGGAAGATCCGTGGATGCGGTGCCTCCTCAGATCTGTGGATGCGGTGCCTCCTCTTTGCACAGCAGAATCTCTACAGGACACTGCCCTCATCACTCAAAATAGGAGCTCGGCTCCATTGTCTACTGCTGTGCCTCGCTTCTTCTGTCGTGCGCCCCTTCCTGAAATCTGATTGTAGCTGACTGCCACCCAAATTGCGTGCCCTCTCTCTTCAGAATGTGGCCTTCTTGGATCATTGCTGCTAAATCTGTGCAAAGCTGGCATCCTCTAAGACAGTTTTCCTGGGCCCGAGTTCCCAAGGCGTTTGGTAATTGGTGCTGTATTGTTTTTACTGATGCAGCTTCACATTCCAAATGTTCTTCTGTTGAAGATCGCGCCTTCAGATCACATATCTGTATTTGGGGCCTCTCTATTAGACCACAGCCTGCATATTTTTGTTCCATATGATTCAACAATCACACTCTCTAGCACGCATGGCTTTTTGGCCATCTCTGTTCTATGTTGCAGGCCGCCCTTTAACACTTAGATCTGCCACACGTTCTTTCTTAGATCATGGCATAATAGATCCATTGGTGTGGCATTCTGTTGCAGAGAGTTCTATGATACTTGGGAGACCACTACGAAGCAGCACAAACTTGGAAGCGATTCTAAGGGGTTTCTAGATTGTCTATCTTTGTCTATGATATGATTGTGGTGTGATATGCGTTGAAGGTATAGTGAGCTTGGCGAGCTTGGCATGTGTCTTTAGCCTTGAGTCTCAGATGGCGAGGAAGTTGGTTCGAAAGTGTCACTAGCTCATAATTATGTTTTCTATTTTTGTTTCAATTATGCTTGTCATTTTTGTTTCTCTACAGTCAATTTCCTTTTCTTAAGAATTCAATCATGTTTTTTATTTTACTTAATCTTTTGCTTAAGAATTCAATCATGTTTTTGACTTAATTTAATTATTTTTTGCACAGATATATTTTCTTTGTTTGAAGTTTTTCTTTTTCCTAACCAACACCTACTGTTTTGTAGCTTTGGAGAGTCCATTTGATAGTTGTTAGTGTTTTTCATCTATTTTTTTTTAGCTTTGGAGAGTCCATTTCATAGTTGTTAGTGTTTGTCATGGTTTTTGAGATTACTTGATCCTCTTCTTTCTATTTTTGAATATAATTCTTAATTAAAGTATTCAGTTTTCGTTAGTCTCATACTCTTGTCATTCAATTTAGAGTTTTAAGCTTCCATAAGTTTAAAGGTCTTTCCCTTCAATGGATCTTTTTCACTTTTATAGGCCTTTTTAATGTTGGTGTTACTTCTTTCTTAAGTCTTCTTAAGTTTTATTTACATGTTTTTATGTTGTTTTTTTTGGGGAGGAGTTTTTTTCTTATGAGTTTTTCTCATTTTATCCACTGATGAAAGTTCGTATTTGGGTAATTGTTACACAATTGTTTTATCCATAGAAGATAGAAGTAGATGGAAATGAAAGCCGAGTAAATTCTCACCATGTGTTGATCCCGTAATTGTACATGGGTACCTATCATGGCCGTGTTTCCAAGACCCATATCGAGGATTGTTCTCTTTGATGGTTTTATTTTTGGTGCATCTCTTTTTGTACCTTTGGACATGTTGTCCAAGTGGGGGATTTTCGATCACTCATGTAAATATTCTTAGAGTATCACTAGGAATTTTCCTATATGATTATATATAGCATTGACAGGTGTTGGAGTTAGTCTCTTTAGGGAATTTCTCGTTTAATTTGATTGACATCGATGTAACCTTCAACTCCTACCTCAAGTTTTTTCCATCATCTATGACATCCATTGCCTTCATTTGTGTCCACCTAGTTCAAAATTGTGGGTGGATGGTGTGCAATGGATCCTCAAGTAATTCTTTATGATTCACCATTTTGTTTGAGATCACATTTTGTTTGAGGTGACCCTCATACAAAGCATTGATTCTTATTTTCACTTGTTGGTTGTCACAACTATCTAAACATGCACTTCGATAAAATGGATTGGCATTGAGAGGGACATTGATTTTATGTTGTTTCTCTTGGTTGTACTTAAGTTACACTTAAGGTGGAGTGTTGGTGTATTTACACTTTTTTATGTTAATTTTATTTAGGTAAGTTGTAATCGAGGTAAGTTATCATTTTTACACATATCCCACTACCTCTTGATAGTTTCTTGCATCATCATATAATCATTTACTTGTAGCCACTTCATGTAATCTCAACTATTGATAAATTATGATGATCTATTGTTTAAAGGATAATCCAACCTTCATCGATGCTTTATAATTGTATGAAACATATATAGATCCTCTGTAATTGTATGATTCTCTGTAAATATTTTAGATGTGACTTATTTCATAAGATTAATCTCTTTTTTTACTCTTTCACTTAAGGTGGAGTGTTGGTGTATTTACACCTATCAATGTTAATTCTACTTAGATAAGTTGTTATCTAAATAAGATATCCTCTTTACATATATCTCACTACCTCTTATTAAGATAGTGGTTTACATCATTATCCACTTGTAACCATTTGGAGCAATCTCAACCCTAGATCAATTATTATATATATGGTTTAGAATACTTCATCTTTACTATAAATTCTAGAAGTTGAATGCTTTTTAATGGTATAATACATATCAATAGAGATGAAGATTGAATTTATGTTGAAATTGTGTCTAAACTCATTTAGAATACAAAATAAAATCTAAACTTAAATTAATATAAGTGTTTATGTAAAAATAAGAACTTGTATCTTGATGCAAGCTGGTAGCCCCATTTTCAAGTACAATGGTTTTATTGGAAGTCACCTTGTGTAAAGGAATGTTGAAGACATTCAGTATCCAAACTCTTCTTCTATATACTGAAGGATAGTCGAAAGCAAAAATCCGACAGATGAAGGCAAGTTAATAGAATGCATCAATAATTGGCACCTTTTATCACGGAAGCCCCGATGAGCCGAGTTGTCAAATTGTCCAGTATACAAGTGCTAATATGATGGTGAGAAACATTTTGATTTTAAATGTGTCAGTGGGTAGATCGAATGTGTGGAGAAGAGAGAGTGGAAACCGGGTGATTGCAGAGTGAGTTTCAGTGCTGAGGAAGACCAGATCGGACAGACAGATGAAAGTTCTAGTGTTGTAATCTTTTGTTTTGTAATTTATAAAGTAAGCATTAAGGGAGGGTGTTAGAATAAAGCTTACTTTAGTAAGAGATAATGCTTACAGTTGTTATAAATGTGAGTTAGCCTTACAGCTGTTGTAACTGTGAGTTAGTTGTTGTAACTGTGAGTTAACTGTTGTAACTGTGAGTTTCTATGTTTACTATTTTTAGCTAATCAGATCCACTTTCTTAAGATCTAGATTGCTAGGAGTCAATGATCTGCATGCTATATATGTAACCTCCATGTCTCTATAATACATTCTATTATTGTGTGTTAATCTTGTGCAATGGCTGCTTTCTCGATTTCTAAGTATATGATTGTGGTGTGATATGAGTTGAAGGCATAGTGAGCCTGGCATGTGTCTTTAGCCTGGAGTCACAGATTGCGAGGATGTTGGTTCGAAAGTGTCACTAGCTCTTAATTATGTTTTCCATTTTTGTTTCTCTACACCGATTTTCCTTTGCTTAATAATTCAATCATGTTTTGTTTTTGTTTTTTACTTAATTAACTATTTTCTTTTGCTTAAAAATTCAATCATTTATTTTTATCTTACTTAATTATTTATTTTTTTTATCTTACTTAATTATTTATTTCTTAGATATATTTCCTCTATTTTAAGTTTTTCTTTTTCCTAACAAGCGCCTACTATTTTGGAGAGTCCATTTGATAGTTGTTATAGTGTTTGTCATGTTTTTTTTTTTAAGGATATTTTACCCTCCGCTTCATAGCTTTGAATATACTTCTTAATTAAATAGTTTTCGTTAGCCTAATACTCTTGTCATTTAAATGGGAGTTTTAAGATTTCATAAGTGTGAAGGTCTTTCCCTTCAATGAATCTTCTTCATTGGATCTTCAATGATTTTTCTTCATTTTTAGCTTTAGGCGTTTTGAATGGTGGTGTTACTTTTTTTTATTGAGTCCTCTTAAGTTTCCTTTCCGTGTTTATATGTTGTTTTTTTATTTGGGGGAGGAGTTTTTTTTATTATTATTATGGCTTTTTTTCATTTTATCCAACCACGAGAGTTTGTATTTGGGTAAGTGCTACACAATTGTCTTATCCATATAAGATAGAAGTAGATGAAAATGAAAGTTGGGTAAACTCTCACAGTGTGTTGATCCCGTAATTATACATGGGTACTTATCATGGAACTTATATTGAGGATTGTTGTCTTTCATCGTTTTATTTTTTGTGCATCATTTTCTCTACCTTTTGACATGTTGTTCATGTTGGGGATTTTACATCACTCGTGTAAATATTTTTAGAGTATCATTAGGCATTTTCCTATATGACTATATATAGCCTTGGAATGCGTTGGAGTTAGTCTCTTTAGGAAATTTATCTCTTAAGTTGATTGACATCGATGTAACCTTCAAC
>JASDQU010508268.1:9200-50252 GCA_032191745.1 Picea mariana
GACCTATTGAAATAAGTATTATCAAATAGTTGTTGTACCACCCGAGCACATATTTCAGTTTAGACACATTTTCTTTGAGTATTTCATCTTCTATATTGCATTATTTATTTTATATGTAACCTTGTAGGTTAGAAATATTTAAGCAATTTTAAACTATAGTGAACTCCATATCCTCAAGCCATTTCCTTAGGCTTCATGGCCTCCCTCCATCCTTATGAGAACTTCAAGCCTTAGCAATTCTCTTGAACCTCTTGTATGGTAGACGATGCACTAGATACATATGGTTAAGATGGATTTTGATTATGCATGGGGTGCTCAAGCATGGGATGATATTTTATTAGGTAGAATTCATATCTAATCTTCTTGCAAAATGTATTCCAAAGGCTAAAACTCCCTTATATAGTGGTGCACTTGAGTTTTACATGGTGTCTTATCTTATGCATTGTATATGTGTGAGCTAAGAGTTCTCTTGTTTCAAGACCACCTAGTAGCCTTCCTTTGCACTTGTAATTGGTTATTTCCTCATAGATGTTTAGCTATTATTCAATCATTTAACCTTTTAATGTCTTTGAAAAATGCAGGTTTGAAGGGTGGTCACCTCCACGATCCAAAACACATTTCCGAAAATGTGTAAATCATTTTCTTCTCTTGCATCATGAAATTTTCCTTCATTTCCTTGTATACTTAAATTCAAAATTGGAAAAAAAATGACACATAGCATGCATAACACATAATTTTTTTATGACTGGGAGTATAGTAATTTTGCATATTCATAAACAAAAAAATGAGACTTATCTTTTAACAAAAACTGGTCCAAGAGATTGGTCATGTAAGAGAAAATTTCCATTGAACCACAACCATCTAGTGTAGATACCACCACCAACCTAGGATATGAGGCCACCATGGTGAAAAAAACAAGCAATAAGATTCTATATTTCTCATCCCAACCTTTCTACTCACATTCTTACCTAACCTTCTCAACACAAAGCATTACAAGAGTCCGATTCATCCTGCGATAGATAAGGAACTCTCTTCCACTACAACATGCAACATAAGGAATATATTCACTTTATGTACTTCATGGTCCCTTAGATATATTATTCTCTCTAGTTCTCTTTAGTGTGGATAGAAAGAGCTTGATCTATTGTATTCTTTCTAAGAATTTCCTAAAAGAANTATATTTGTCTCTCAAGGATATAAAGAGTATATAATGGATAGTGAATGATGAACTATATTTGCTTCCCACAATGTTAGAGTCAATGACAATGATATCATTGGTGGAAATGATGGATGACATTACCTATAACTAGCAGAATGTAGGACTCTTACACTTCCCATGACATGAAGATTGTACTCAACCCATGCTCCCATTATTATGTGAAAAGACTTTCCCCACCAACCTCTTACATAGATTCAAGGATTGGTTGATAAGTCAAAGAAGGTATATGGCTTCATTTAAGGCACATTGTAGAAAAATATGAGTTCTGAGAATGACCTTGGAGATAGAGTTCTATTGATAGTTATTAATATGGTAATATTAATATTAAAATTGTAGCCTAAAATAATTTTTTAATTTTTTTATATAAATTAATAAAAAATCCCATCCTTGGTCAAAAATTTCTCCTAATTGCATATGTTTCCCACTTGGTGGCTAAATATCCCCTTTGAAGGATGCATGTAATGGTTTAAGACCCCATTTTATCCCATGAGCCCTCAAATATTCATTTAGTTGATATGTCTCTTCTTTTCACTACTTTACCATGGTCAAGACACCAAGATCCATCCTTGGTATGAAAAAACTACTATAGGCACCCATATCCCATTTTGAGATCAAAGATCCTTTTTAGAGGTCCTATGTGGTGATTTGAGTCCATGTTCATGGACAATATCCTTAAAATATTTATATATGACTTGAGTCCCTTTATTCTCTCTCCTTGTCATGGTTATGACCCCTAGACCTATCCTTGGTGCATGAAACCACCTAACGTCACACATATCCCAATTGGAGGACAAATATCCCATTGAAAGAAACTTTGTAGTGGTTCAAGGACATGTGCATGTTTCATGAGCATTAAAAGTTTCATTTAGATCTTAAAACCCTTTATTTTCTCGCATGACCATGGTCACAGTCTCCAAATTCATCCAATGCATCTAAAGTTTTCTAATATTTCCCAAATCTCATTCATATGTTAAATATTATAATCCCTAAAATAGTAATTTAGATCATACAACCCTTGTTTTCCTTCATTGACCATGGTCAAAGCCTTGAGACCCATGCCTGGTATGCAAATTCTCTTAATGATGCCTATATCCCACCAAGAGGCCAATGATTTGAGTTTGTATGGTGGTTTGAGTCCTTTTTCATGGACTAGGGATGATGTAGTTAAAGGCCTTGATCATACTTTATGGATTAAGCACCCTATTTTCATCACCTAGTCATGGTCAAGGCCCCAACATAAATCCCTACTACACAAAAAATTCTAATGGAAACTTCATCCAACCTGTATGCAAAAGATCCCCTTTAAATGTCTCATGTTGTAGTTCAAGGCTTTAATCATGGCCTATTATCCCAATAATATTTTTTCAAGGCCTAATTGCTTGGATTTATCCCCCAACCATGGTTAAATCCTTCATAGCCATCTTTGATACACAAAATATTATAACAATACCCATATCTCACTTAAAGGTTCATGATTCCCTATAAACAACATGTTATGTGGTTTAGGGCATTGATTATGTCCCTTAATCCCTAAAGGACTCATAAATGAACCAAGGGCCTTATTTTCCTCGCTTGACCATGGATAATTACTTAATGCACATGTCCGTAATGCAAAATATTTCATAATGGTACACATATTCAACTTGGAGGCCAAATATTTCCTCTAAAGGGATTATGTTGAAGGTGATGTTCATGGGTATTGAGCCTTACAAATCCATTTATAGAATAAGGCCCTTATTGTCCTCCCTCCCTTTGTTATGGTAAAGTCCTTGAGACCCATTCCTACTATGAAAAAGCTCATTATTATACTCATATCCTACTTATATGACAAATATTCACTTTAAAGGAACTATGTTGTAGTTCGAGGCCTTGATAATGGCCTATTAGATCAAGAATACTAACTTAGGTCCTAATTCCACCGACTTCTTACCCAACCATGGTCAAGGCTCTAGTACCCATCCCTAATGCATAAAACCTTCTAATGGCATCCACATACCACTGTAATGATAATGATATCTTATATAGGGCATGCTTTGTGGTTTGTGGCCTTTTTCATGGCCCTTGTAGGTCCTCGAAAGATTCATTTAGAGCCTAAGAGATTTATTGTCCTCTCATGCACATTATCAAGGCATTGAGACCTATCCCCATTATCCAAGGAATTATAGGAGAAGCCACGTTCCACTTGGAGGATATGGTAATATTAATATTAAAATTGCAGCCTAATTTTTTTTATTTTTAAATAAATATTACTCGTCGCACTTGCGATGACCATCATACACCTGCGATAGATTTTCTATATAAACAACAAAAGTGGTAGTCACAAGTGCGACAACAACTTAATTGCTGCAACGAATTTTCTATACAAACAATGAAAGTTGTTGTCACAATGGTCGTCGCAAGTGTGATGACAACTTAAATTGCTACAACGCACTTGCTACATAAACAATGAAAGTTGTCGTCACAATGGTCGTCGCAAGTACGATGACAACTTAAATTGTTGTGACGTAGTTGCTACATAAACAATAAAAGTTTTCATCGCAATGGTCGTCACAAGTGTGACGACAACTTAAATTGCTGTGACGTAGTTGCTACATAAAAAAATGTAAGTTGTCGTCACAATGGTCGTCTCAATTGCGACGAAATGTTGGTTTCACTTAATTTTCCCTTATTGTCGTATTGACGACGATATTTCTTTTTTTTGTCACAATTGTGAGAAGTTCCCTACGATTGTCGCTCTTGCGATGGTAATTCAAATTCGTTGCAGTTGCCACATGACATAAAATGACGTTTCAAAGACTCAAGATTCGTCGCAATATCCATGACATAATGTCGCAAGAGCGTCGAAATAGTCGCCGCAAAATAAGCCAAATTTGCTAGTGTTACCCTGTATGGTAGTAAGGGCATGATCAACCACCTTATTAAGAGAGAAGTGACCTTTTGCATGAAAAAATTCCACCAAATTTGCAAGAAGTTTAAAATTAGCATCACATCTAACCCAAGAGTCCACCCTTAGTGTAACTCTACTTCCCTAGCCACCTTCTAGACTCAACCACCTAGTTATAAGAGGAAAAACCAATATAAATACCTTGTAGATAATAAAAGCATTAAGATAAGATTTATTAGGATTCCTAATCCAATTCTCAAAAATGTCAAGTTTAATGTATTTTGTTGTGGCAACAAAGACCCTCACTTACTATTAACCTCCATCCACACTTGGTTGCCAAGGATTTTGAGAACTAATTAATCATTTTGAGACCCCACCCACCATGATCTTTTGGAAGTGATTTTTTCTCCAGTTTACCCATCTAGCACCTCGCTTTTCCTTATCACCAAATGAAAGAAATCTGAAGCTAATCCTTTTTATCTTCTTCTAAACACCTTAATCTAAAGACATCTAGTATATTGTGATTGCCTTTAGAGCTGATTTGACCAATACAAGTCTACCACCCTTGGAAATCCATTTAGAACACCAGACATAAACTCTTTTCTCTACCTTGGCCACCAACTAGTCCCAATCCTTCTTTAGATAGTCATTTGGGTTTAATAAAAAACCTAGATACTTCAAACCATCTCGAGGATAAATCCAATGGAAAGGAAACAAATGTGACAAATACATTTCATTTTTTCATTGATACCTAAAAAATAAATTATAGACTTACCCACATCTATCATCATTCCTATAGCAATACAATAAACATCAATAATCCCCTTCAACTTTCGAGCATCTCTCCTAGACCCATCATAGAACAAAATAATATTATGCACAAACAAGAGATGAGGTAAAAACATTGAGCCCCCAATCCTTCTCGCCTTGAACAAACCAAATATCTTGGAATACACAATAGCCCTACTTAGACCCTCAACCACAATGAAAAAAGTAAAGGAGATAATGAACCTCCCTATCTCAAACATCTTCCAAGCCTAAAGAAAGTTGCAGCCTAGCCATTTTTCAAAAAATATTTTATTAAATTGAATTTTGTGAAAGTTAAATATAAACTTCTAAATTTTTAAATTTTGCTCATTCCATTTTTTGATTAGTTAAAAAAATTATTAATGCATTATAAAAATCATTGATAGAATAACTTTATTTTTAAAACACATAAAATAAAATTAAAAAAAATTAATATGATTTTTTTTTTTTAATATTATGTAAAAACTTCCACATGTTATTGTGGACTTTTATATACTAAATCAAGAATATAAAAAATGTTGTCGTTTTCCATGTAATATTTTGATTTTGATGTGACTATATATATATATATTATGAAATTAATAACTTTTATGTTATGATTTTTCAATTTTTATTTTTATTTATTTTTCAATTAATACAATTTAGTTGCCACCTTAAGATTAATGTAAATGGGTTACAAGTACAACTTAGTTGGCATCTTAGGAGTTGAAATGTTAACTGACATTGCTTTGCTTTCATTGATTGAGCCATCACATCACATCACAAAATAGAGTAGAATTAGGTAGGGAGGCAAGTACTTGTCATTGGGGAGGGAGGGGTTCTATGTGCATATGATGAGCAATATCCAGCCTGCTATGTAACATTTAATGTTGCAATAGGTGGATTATAGGTCATCAGATCTTAAAGCAATTCAGATCTGATGACTTATAATCCACTTGCCACAATTTTCAATGTTGCGTAGCAGACTAGATATTGGTTGCCATGTGCATACCACCACCATATTCTTTGTGTATATGTGAGTAGAATACATGATGCCATGTGATAAGTAGTGAATGAATGTGGCACCTTGTATATAAATTATTTTATATATTTAAAAAAGCACTCTGCTCTATTTCAAATTTGGGGATTTGAAAGGAAGGAAACATGAAGGAGCGATGGGTGAAGTGTCGATTAAAATGATTTTTTATGAAAAATATTTTTTATATTTATTTTAGAATTCTGAAATTGCAATTTCATCATGTTGAGATTTCAATTTTATTTAATATATTTTTGGAATCTTTCAATCACAAAAAGATTAAAATTGCAATTTTCTCATTAGATTATTTAAAAATTAGATAATTTAATATAAATTTTAAGGTATTTTAAATTAATACTTAAACATTATTAGAAAAAAAACACTATCATGTAATTAACCAATTTATTTGGATGGAATCGGTTATCCATCATAAGATTTAGATTCAACACTAATGCTATGTTGCACTACTACAACACTACTACAAATTCCTTCGCAATGGGATATATGAATGTCTAAAAGTCATATTAACATAAAATATAAACTATAGATAATGATCACATTAAAGCGTTTTACAATGAAAATGTTACTTTAATAAATATATTTATGCTAATGTTCTTTGCTTCTTATAGGTTGTCTTATCCAAACATTAAGAGAAGGGATTCCGCTGCGAATTTGTTACTCTGTGAATAAATCTTGGTAGCGACTTGTCCTCATTCTTCTTTTAAAGAGATTGTCCAAAATATTACCTCTTCTTTTCAAGATCCAAAGTCTCCTAAACCAAGCATCTTCATAGTAGAGAGATCGAAAGGATCCTAGTTATACATATGCAAATTCTAAACATTAACAAGATTGTCACTCGCTATCAAGACCATCCTGATTTGTCATTTTAATGGGCTCTACCCATCAACGATAGTGCTTCATACATAGATTAGCTTCACATAGACCAGAAAATATTCAATATATTTATGTGCAAGGGCTTGTTTGTTTGTTTTTTTTCTTCAGTAAGGATCATATAAAATCTTTGGAAGATGGACTATGCTTTTCGGTAGTACTAGTCTCTTCACTCAACCATGTTTTTAAGATGTTAACCCATCTACCATCATTGTCATAACAACTCTACTGCTACTAAGACTGTTGAAATTCTCCATTCATTTGTAGATTTTACATTTGTAGGAAAAACATGGTATACATTATGTAGACATAAAAGCTAGACATAAGTTAGGTTCAAAAGGGCATCATTATATATGCTTGAAGCTGTGTTCAAATCGATTTTAGTATAGACTTATTGGACACCATTGTTCTAGAGTGGGATAATTCTCCATGGATCCAAGTATACCGAATCACAAAAACACAACCTTTCATTGTAAGGCCTACCAACAAATAGGCCTTTCGTGGGAATCATGTTTGAACATGTATGTCCCTTGAGGAGAAAGAATTAAAGGTAGTAAAATTGGAGGACGACGATCATCAAAAAAGAGTTCTACAGAGGCAACTCCAAACTAGCATGTGGTTCAATCAAAACCAATAACATCAACTCAGTATCCAACCCTAGATCAACAACATCGGTTCATGTATCGAACCTTCCCTTTAAGGATTATGAAAGCCTTCTTTATATTTTGATTTTCCTCCCTTGATGAGTGAATGGTATTATGTTGATCAAAATAGAAAGTAAATTCCTGCTCCTTCACGATCATCAACTCGTGTTGGTGTGTATCGAGAGTAATAAATCCTTGGTCGTCAAATTGAGTAGTTGATTTCTACAACAACAACTACACTTGTTTGGAGCTACTTTAATTTGATAAGTACATGACCAAGAATATGTGTTGTAGAAAAGAAATTTACCTAGCATGTGCCATGTTTTATTTGAGGTACATTTAGCAGCCTTCTAGAAAGGAGGGCTTTGGCAATATCCATAGGATCATCTTCCTTTATCGTAACTCCTCAATCTTGCCCATGATTGATGGCATGCTCATTAGGAACATTGAGGAACCTGTTAGCGGATGTTCTGGATCCGCTCAATGAACCAGGTGGCTTTGTCAGCTTGAGTTGGAGCAGAAGATGAGTCATTCGAGGTGACCTCAAGGGGTAATGCAACATCTATGGGACCCAATGGTTGGAATCCCAACCCCACTTGAAAGGGGTTGTGACCAATTGAGATATGCAGGGCTCAGTTGTAGCTATGTTGAACATATGGAAGACTCTCATCCCATGTGCGAGGGTGCTTGGAATTATACATGCGTAGGATATGCATGATCATTCGATTTACGACCTCGGTTTGGCCATCTGTTTGGGGGTGGAAGGCCGTGGATTTGGTGAGCTTGGTGTCCAACAGTGACCAGAGGCTTGACCAGAATGTGCTGAGAAATCAACTGTCCCAATATGATACAATGGTTTGTGGGATTCCAAAATGTACCCAGATTCGTTCAAAGAAGAGCTCAGTAGTGGCCTTTGCTGTGATGCTCTTCTTGCAGGCAACTATAATCACCATCTTAGAAAAGCGATCAACAACCACAAAAACACAGTCATTTCTCCACTTGGTGGATGGGAGGCTTGACATGTAGTCCATTGAGATGGATTCCCATGGTCTGTCAGGAGTAGGTAGAGGGATGTACATGCCCTATTTCTTAGTGGTCGGTTTGGCAATAACGCAGGCAATGCATGACCTGATATACTTGTTGAGCTCCCGTCGAAGTTTCGACTAGTAGAAATGTTTTTGCAACATTGCCACTGTCTTTTTGACGCTGAAGTGTCATGCCACCCTACTATAGTGGTATTCCTAGATTAGCTTCGTTCGCTCACTTGATGGAACACATATATGGCCCAGACAACACAACATCTCATCCTAAAGATGGAAATTAGTGACAACTGCGTTTGCACCCAACAATTGGTAGGTGGTGGTGAAATCCGGGTCTATCTCATAGAGTTGGGGCCATCCACAGGTCTCATGGTTGCAAGAGTCTCGCACTGTGGTGAGTGCCACGACTGGTGGTTTGCTGGGGCAATCAACGACGCGATTGGTGCTTCCTATTTTATACTTGATGTTGAGGTGGAATTGCTGCAAGTATGTGGACCACTTCTGATGGCGGTCATTATGCAATTTGCCTTGTGTCTGCATGAACTACAATGGCTTATGATCAATGTGGAAGATTGTCTCCTTCCCAAGAATGTAATGTCTCCACTGACGACATGCTTGCACAATGGAGTGCATTTCTTTGTCATAAGTAGGTTACTTATGTACATCATCTAATAATGTCTCACTATGATAGGCCACGGGGTGGCCGTGCTGAGTGAGAAAGACACCCACAACATAGTCTGAAGCATCTGTCTCAATCTCAAAGGGTTGTTGTAGGTATGGTAGTGAAAGTACCGGGGTTGAGCAAAAACACTGCTTCAAATCATCAAACGCTTGTATTTAGGACCGACCCCACACAAATTTTTCCTTACCACCACCCCTGGTTACTTGGTTGAGGACCCATGCGATATGGGATAATCCCAACACGAACCTGCGGTAGAAATTGGCAAGGCCCAAGAAGCTCCGAAGCTCAATGAGTGTGGTTTGTGCTGGAAAGTGACGAATGACTTGGATCTTGGCTGGATCCACATGTACGCCATGTTGATCAATGATGTAGCCTAGGTAATGGACCTTTTCCATGCCGAAGTAGCATTTTTCCAAGTTGGCGTATGGCTTGTGCTGCCGCAGAGTGTGCAAAACTTGTTGAATATGTTGCAAGTGTTCTGCCCAAGTCTTGCTGTAAAGGAGGATGTCATCCAGATACACCACTACAAAAGTATTGGTAAATGGTCACAGGATATCATCCATCATCCTCATGAAAGTGGCTAGAGAATTTTTCAAACCAAAGGGCATGTCCAACCATTCAAAAAAAACTTCCTTTGACTTGAAGGCAGTCTTCCATACATTTGTTTGTTCTATCGAGACCTGGTGGTAGCCATACTTCAGATCAATCTTATTGAAGTATTTGCCCCCCGTGAGTTGATCAAGGAGGTCGTTGATTTAGGGAATTGGGTTTCAATTTCTGACTGTGATTTTATTCAGGGCCCAGTAAACAATGCAGAGTCACCAGGTTCCATCTTTATTTTGTACCATCACGATTGGGATCCCACAAGGTGATGAGCTGGGAGGAATGTGCCCCTTGTGGAGCAGTTCCTGGATTTGTTGTTTGATCTCCTCATTCTCTAATAGAGAGTAGCGATAGACTGGCCCATTGGGCAACGATTCATCGGGGTCAGATCAATGGGATGCTTGACCTGATAGTGTATAGGTACCCCCGTAGGTGAGGAGAAGATATCCGAGCATTCTTCCACGACCTTATCCACTTGCTTCTGCTATGTGTAAAGGTCGGCTACGGAGACCCTGGATGTGGTTGATATCTTTCACTCATTTTGAGAGCGAATCATGAAGAAGACAAACTTCTCTGTCTAAGAGATGACCTTCCTGCATTTCTTGGAAGAGATCAAGGAAATAACACTAGGTGGGATTGCCTCAGATATCTTGTACAATTTCTTGTTCAAAGTAATAATAACACTGTGAGGCCTAGACTCATATACAACATGACATTTCCATAATTATGGTTGGTCCAAAATAACATTACAAACTTCGAGGGGGGAAACATCACACAATACCTCATCTTTGAAGGGCTTGATGTCGTATGACAGGCAACGTTGTTGGTTGACGCAGATGTCACTTCCTTCGCGGAGCCATTTGATGGTGTAGGGTTGCGGGTGCGGTGTTGTCGGCAGGGTGCGTCACTTGAAAACCTCTGCTGAGATGAGATTATTATGGCTACCGCTATCAACGATGAAGTGCAGCGGGGTAACCTTCACCCACACCAGTGAATGAAAAAGGCATTCTCCTTCCTCTGGCTCGTTTGGTTCACCGGGTTGGAGCTTGGTGGTAGCAATGGTAGCATTGGGTTTTGCGTCAATGATCTGTCTCCCCCTTTCTGGTTCTAACTTAGATTTGGAACCCGTATCTGATTCAAAGTCTTTCACCTTAGCCACCAATGACTTCTTTGAGCGGCAATCAACAATGTTATGTCGGGGGCTCTTATGGAAGTCGCACCTCTTCCCGGTATCTTTCTTTGTCTTTCCGGTGTCCTTCTTTTCTTATGTCCTAGACTGGTTGTTCTGAGGTTGTTCTTCTTTGCTCTATCCTTTTTTCTACGGGTTGGGGATGCCCTTTCCTGGATTTTGCTGTGAGGGGTTTCTAGACCCAAATTTCCATGTCTTTTGTTTGAGCTTCTGCTCGATTTTGACGACATATCGATAGGTCGCGCCCAAGGATGAGCTGTCCAGAAAATCCATTTCGGTCTGGGTGTATCTATGTAGACCACCATGATACTTGAGCACCAGATGTCACTTAGAATCTTTGATACCCATCTTGGTGCGCAAGGTATGGAAGGTATTTGTGAAATTGGGCACTGCTTGGTTTCTTTCCTGCCACAATGTGGTCCATTTTGTGTAAAGGTCATCATAACTTCCAAAAGGGCAGTAGTGTTCCTTAATAACATCCTTGAAGGAATCTCAGGTGACCAAAACTATAAATAATGAGGGTTCCTATGTTTCCTTTTGCTCACAGAACGTTTCCCACCAATATTTGACATGGGCAATGACTTTGAGGAGTGCAAAAGTAATATTTTCTCTATTCGAGAAGTTATGGAAAGACAAATACCCTTCTAGTAGATTCAACCATTTGCCTACAAAATCTGCATCTATATGACCTTCAAATATAGGAATATCAAAGTTGATTTGTACCTTGAAGGGGGCCATGCCTCCATTTGAGGAAGATGCATCGCCTATTGGTAGCCGCTGAAGGATTTACGCAAAACTATCCATCATCTTGTTCCTCTGTTGCGTGAGGGCTTCCTCGAGCAACATTTTGAAGGGATCTCCTATCCCATCGTATTTCTTTTCTCCTTCCATGAGAGGTCGCTGCGAGAGATTTTGTCCTCAAGAGAAACAAGCTCGAGACCCAATTCTTTGTACCCTGGCCTCGTTGGGGACATGCATTAAGAACGACAAGGAGAAGACCAATCTAATACCACTAATCCAGATTTTATGAGCATAACAAAATGAATATAGATTATTATCAAAATATGCTTAACACATAATAACAGATATACAGTAAAACTGATTTCTATTCAATAAGGAAATAAGGTGAAACTGTAAAATGCAGCGAAAAACAAGCTTGCTAGAATGGTGGCGGCTTATCTCTGAGAAGAGATGTGAAGGTTGTGCTCATTCACAAGAAGATGATTAAAATGAGGCTTTGAAGGTTTTTTTACAATAAACAAGAATGTTAAAATCCCTAGACATCCAAAAACCTAACCCTAGGAGATGAAGCGCCAAAAGTCATATGGGCCCCGTTTGGGTAAGTTAGTACATTAACTTCCTGGGGTCATAACTTTTGCATACGATCTTCATTTTAGGCACACGATAGCCTGTTGGAAAGGTCTATCCGAGGAATACACATGTTTCCATTAGATTCTAACTTTGTTTATAGTCTCACTATGGCGAGCCCTAAAAACGTTGTTTAGGGCCTCAAAACGACCCCGGAAGTCAGGGACTTGAAAATTAGGAAAAAAATGCCAAAATGAGCCAGTTGGAATAGGTGGGAGGCCACCGACATCCATCTAGATCATTTATTTAAATCATCATGCATGACTATAGGATGAAATGCACCAGAGGTTAGCAGATGTTGAAACACTTATCACACAAAGTAACCAGTCTAACCACTAACTCACTAAGATCATGGTGGAATTGGGCAAGTTCTTGTGTAACTATAGTGGACATCAAGGTGTTTTCTATAGTTGGATCTCACAGAGGGGAATGACAATAAAAATTGGTAATTTTGAATCTAGCTTAGGACCATTACTCTGCCACCTCCTCAATGTCCCTTCACCTTTTAAGTATTTCAAACAATTGGTTTGGAAAACATGGTAGTTTGTAATTGGCCATTAATTCCCACCAATATTGATCCTAAATAGATCTGATCCAACGAATGGGAATAAGACTCAATACCTACGATGCAATTTGGAAACGACGAAGGTCAACAAACTATGTAAAATACAATGCAAATGTAAAATCAAATAAGACAAAAAATGAAAACGTGAGGAATTTTTTTTTTTGAGAGTTTAATGAAATGAATAATAGAGGAGAAGGTTGAGGATTGAGAAGTGAAGAGACATGTATGTTGGCCTTCACTTACCCCCCATATCTCCCTATTTACTCATTCCCTCTCATTAAAAAACGATATTTTGGCCAAGAGAGGAGGCGCTAAGAGGAGGAGAGGATTGCACTAAAGATTGTTGATATGAGTAGACTGAGCCCATTCGAATTTGGTTTTCCCATTTAATTTTTTGGGTATATTGATGTGTTGGTTAATGGGCAATTCATTGAGTTATGGTTTTATTTTAATGTCTTCTCACTAATTAATCTACACTTGTTGATAATTTAATGAAGTCGAGAACTCATTTCTTTGCTTACTGGGACGTTAGTATGCACACTGCATTGGTTAATGGAACAAATACACTTTAACAACTCTTTGTTGCCAATGTCGAAGTGATTATAGATCTTGAAATAAGATGGTTCTCCTTTCAAAGTTGTTGCTACTTGATAGAGAGTTTCTAATCTAGTTTAGATAACTGCTAAGCATTTTCTCTTTCCTCCAAGATGAATGCTCATTCTTTGATCTCTCAACCACGTTTAGCTTGTAGGTTGAGTGTTTCTCCTTCCCCATAGGATGTTTTCTCTTTCCCTAGGAATTTCATTTGATTGTTGGTCGATTTTCCCTTGTATGGGGAAAATTTCTTTATGCCTAGGAAATTCTACACATTATTGGTTGATTAAACTCATTGTTGAGCAATTCCTTACTTGATAGTTAAATTATTTCACGATTGGGGTATTTTTAAATGTTGCCAAACGAATTTATATTGCCTGGGTTGTTTTTAAATGTGTCTAGGAATTTTTAAATGTTGTCAAGCATCTTTAGATGTGCTTGGGAATTTTTAGATGTGCTTGGGCGTTTTTAAATGTTGTCAGACATTTTTAGATGTTCCCGTGTGTTTTTAAATGTTGTTGGGCGTTTTTAGATGTGCCTGGGCATTTTTTAGATGTTGGTTGGCATTTTAAATTTCACTGGTCCATAATTTCTCAAGCCTCAATCAATTTGATCACTACTAAGGCAATTTATTTTGCATGTGTGTTCTTCTCTTTCATCTAAAGGCCATACATGACACATGCAACCCCTCTCTCTCCCTAAGCAATGAAGTAATTGTTGGGTGTCTATTCCATTAGCGATTCACTTTTGTTGTTGTGCATTGTTCAAAGGGAGGCTAGAAATTACAATGGAAACACTTTCCACTTAATTATGAAGAATTGCAACCCTTTGTGCATCAATAGCTAGAGAAGCAAGCTACTTAGCTCAGCCAAAGGGAGGGCATACTATTTTAGGGGCTCTTACTACTAAAAATACCACATCGATAATTGAAGGCCGAGCAAGTTTTCATGTGATAGAACAATGATGCTAGAAAAGTCATAAAGTAGAGAGAATTAGCCAAATAATCGATATTTATAGGCTTCAATTATTCATGTTGTCTCTAGATACTTAATGGATGTTTTTATGAATGCATTGATTATAAAGATGGATTAATGAGTTTTTGTGCTATTGCTAGATTGACTATGAGAGATCATAGAATATACACTCTTTGGATGGCATTGGGAACCTCCATTCTCTTTAGACTGAGTAATGATACATTAGTTGCTAGAGGGTTATCATTAAGAGAACTGATCCATATGACACTCATCAATAGTCTCAGTATCTTGTGAAGACATAACTCATATCAATCCACCTTCTCATATACTTTGTTCTATGTTGCAATGAAGATTACAGTCCATCAATCAAGCCACTAGATAACAGTGAAGAAGAATAATGAGCAATCATGAGTTCATATATCTCACTAGAGTCAGGGTACATTCAATTGATGCATAGACAACTAACGATCTTGTGTAGGAAATCTAGAGCAAAGTTTTCATAGTGAACAAGATTTTCAGCCTTAAGAAGATAAATAAATCTATACAAGCATGAAGACAAAGTTGAGATAGAGACAAAAACTTTTATTCCGGAAAGGATCAATGTTGGGGAAGTGAGTGGGCTATAAGTCCCTCAATTATGGATCAGATGGTATAAGATCAGTTGCATTCTTGACGAAGACATAACTACCAAAACTTTGAAGAGAACATTGCAGACTTTAACATGGGTAAGGAAAGAAAAGACAAGTTAGAATATTTAAGGGCTAACAATGTCGAGCTTAGAGAAGATAATGAACACTTGAAGGCATAGGTCCAAATGTTCAACTAGAGGATGAAAGAGATGGAGAAACACATAGAGACCTCTACCAAGTTGTTGCCATTACTAAAGAAGAAGTTTTAATAATTCCAAGACTCCCTCACTACAATCAGGACATACTAGGACAAGCACAGAGTGCAACTTGCACACCTTGGTGAGAAGGTAATATAGATGGATAATTGACAAGAGGATAGGCTTATGTAGATAATGACACACTTGCAACATGCATTGGTAGAGAAGGAGGAGGCATTGGCAAGGATCCAAGAAATTTTCCAAGAGAATCGGGAAGCAGGGACACCTTATATTGCCACTACAGATGCCACCACCATGACCAAGACTACCCTGGTAAGCTCACCTTCCATAGACAATTCTTTAGAGAAGATTGGTGACTTCGAAAAGCATACCAAAGGTATTGGTTCCAAGATCCTAAGGAATATGGGTTATGATGGACAAGGGCTAGGCAAGACAAGACAAGACATCTTAAGCCCCATTGTAGCCACACCGTGGACCAAACATGAAGGACTAGGATTCGATGGAAAAAGTGTACATTCCATTACCATGAAGACCATTTTCATGAAGGAAAAATGCATGCCATAGTTGGCTTTCTCATCAAGAGAATGAGCAACAATGGTAAATGAAGGTGGCAACTCACCACCACCTCAACCTTGTGGCAGATTGAAGGATATCAACAATGAGGAGAATTAACAAGCTCAACTTACACCTGTACTCAGAGAAAGAAGCAAACCAATCAACGAGATAAAGAAGAAGAAAAATACCAAGGGGTCTAAGTCAAACAAGGCATTTCTTGTTTTTCATTGTTGCAAGAAGAGAGGCCATGCCCTAGACAATTTTTGGTATGCAAAGACATGCTCACATTGTGGAAAGAAAGGCCATCACATGGAAAATTGCTAGGAGAAGCATGCCACACGACATATTACTTTCAGAGGAGGAATGGAAAGAAGACTTCTCCAAACCCATAGTGAACTTAGAGGCACATGGAGAGGAAGAGTATGTTAATAAGTCCTTGTATCAATTGTTATCATTGTAATAATTTCTTGGAAGCCCAGTCCCGAGATTTGGCAGGACGCTAAATCGATATGAGAAGGACGATAGATTAGTAGGCAGGGTCACATCTGGCGGGCAGGGATAAATTTAGCAAATATCTGAGGGCGATAGGTTCTAACAGGTAATGGATCATGGGCACCACTGATCAATGGTCTTGGAGCGCATCGGGCCCAGAACTAGTGCAGAGTTTAAACTCTTGAGAGCAGACCGATAATAAAACCACGGTTTCACGTCGAAGCTATGTGGCGTCTTCAGATGCATATCGGGGGGAAAAGCGGGTAAGCGCAAAACTGCTCAACCACTCCCCGATGTCACGTGTTCTAATATCATTGAATATGCCAAATCCAAGGATAACACGGGGAAAGGGATGCCCGGTCAAGTCACCTCATGCCACTTGTTCAAGTACTTTTCGTTCGTGTGATGCCAGGTGAGCGCCGCCAGATAACCAATTCGAAGGCTCATCATTCAAAATAGATTGGCCGAGTGTGACAAACCATTGTACCTGTAAGCACTTTTGTCATTAATTCATGATCGGAACTCAATGACTACTTTCATTCAAAACATGGGTTACATTACTTTGTTTTGGGCGATTAATGTTCTATTTCAGAACGGGGTAATCACAAGTCGAATCATTCAACTAAGGAAGATAAGTTTTTGTTTTCTACAAAACCGATAAAAATGGATAAGACAGACCAAGTGGCCCCCAGTGAACCAGCATTTTCAACTAATATGACAAATTCATCATTGAAGAAGAAAGAGAAGTTGGTTGCACGAATATTAGCAACGAAATTGCATACAAAGTTTGCAGAAGAGCCAGGAACAAATAAAGAAGTCAGATTAAATCCCATCATGAAGGATTTAATCATCAATGGATACGCAAACAAGCACCATACACAAGTGGTCAAGAGGAACTGGAGCAAGCGACATAAGACAGAGGTTAAAGATGAGATGGTTGAGAGCGTTGGAGGAAACCAACCTGCTTGGCTTGATAATTTAAAAGAAGAAATTGTTAATCTGAAATAGTTTTCAAGCTAAATTAAGTATGTTTCAGAGAATTTTGTAGTGATATGAACATGTGGTGCTCAAAGCGAAAATCTCGACTATGTCAGTTTTGTTTATAACACTCCCTATAAAATAGGAGTACAATTGTTATGCGTTACTCCTTTTTTGTAACCGATGTCTATTTTTAGAACTACGGGGAAGTTGATTCATTTTGAATCCCGGATGTAATTGATCTATATATATTATTCCAAAGATAAATGAAAGTAGAACTGACCGGAGAGGGGCCTGCCCTCGTAGCAAGAGGACTTTGTAAATTCTTGGAGCTAAATTCAATATATAATGCAAAAATGTTTTGAACTCTTTACGAAACGATTCTAATGGTGGTGATATGAGATTTGTTTTCTCTCATAGTATGTGTTTATTGTATTCCTAAATTCCATTAGCACTTTCTTCTGTTCAAATTGGAGAGTTAAAAAGATCAGAATTCCTCGTATGATGCTCTCAGCTTAAGAAATTTGAACTATGTGTGTTTCTTCTTAATTGATTTAGAATTCATTTTAAAAATGCTCTGATGAACTTATGTGTTTTCTCTTTCCTCTTACACACTACTTAAATAACATTTACAACTCAGATTTTGTGCCTCATTTAGACTTTATCCTCTGGAGAGTTCTAAATGCATGCCATTGTTTATTTACTTTCGATTCCATAGACCAAAGTGACCCTCCCTTTCCTAGCCAACAAATTTATCAAAAACCCCCAAAACAAACCAAATCTAGCCACTGATTATCAAAGAAATATCAAGTGACGTGAGAGAGCCCTCTCTGAGTTGAGAAGGCTAGTGCCCATATCTAAAGTTGGTTAAAACAATTACCTCTGTCATTTTTCTATCAGTCGGACAAAATTTATAGAGTGCTAACATTCTGGCGTTGTTGCCAGGGATGAAATTGAAAACATTTCCATGGGAGAGAACGACATGGTTGATTTCTAAGGTCTGAGAGCGGTAGACGCTTAGGCACATATTGGTTGTATCCTTTCTTTGGCAACTCTACACATCAAAAAAATCAGTTTGAAGGTGATTCCACCGGTAGAAGAATCCAGAAATTTTAAATTTTACTGGCGACTCCACTATCAATGTAGAATACAAATTCCAAAATATCACTGATGAATCCACTGCTCGAAGATGGGATTCCTGACAGAGGTATGAAAAGGCATCATGGAAGAAAAAAAGTACTTACAATTGGATTTTTTCCAAGGCATTTTATTGTTTGTTATAAGTTGCTTCTAGTCCTTGCCTAAACATGCTAGACAAATTTTTCTTCATCTACTGCATGCAAATGATGATCATGATAATCCTGAAATTGCATATCCTCCTCTTAAGATTATACAAATATCCCCTCAGTTTATTACTGACCTTGATCAAAATATCCCACCTGAACCATATGATAACTACAACCAAGCTGATAAACCTCATGAGACCAAGGCTGATATATTATCTCCCGTGCTTGGTTCAACACCCTCCAATATCCAGCACAGATACAAACCCTTAAAATTACCCCACATCCTTCATGATTTTCCTCTAAAGCAATATGAGTACCTACCTATCTTTGATGGGGAAAATGATGTCATCGCAACTCAAAAACACATCCAAGAGTTTGAGAATTTTATAGACTTGTTTGAGATTGACCATGGCGATGTATGTATGAGGGATTTCTCTCAATCCTTGAGGGGAGATACCAAAGAATGGTTTAAACATTTGAAGTCGGAAAAAATTAGATAATGGGAATAATTGAAGAGCGTTTTTCAGAGTTTTGGGGCGAGAAGAAATCCCTAGACCTGCAGCTCACAGAATTTTATGCCTTGAAAGAACAAAGCAATGAGACTATTTCTACTTTCATTCGAAGGTTCTCTAGTATTTATTATGATTTTCCTAAAGAAATTCAACCCACTAAATCTGTTGCCATGCTCCAGTATGCCACTACTCTCCACCCAGACCTTACAACAAATGTTTAATGATGCTCAGGAAATCCAACACAATATCCTCACATGTGAACATATTCAAAGTGAGGAGTTGGGTCTCCCAAGACATGAGGATGAATGTGAACAAAGAAAATTTGACTGGAATCTCGATGATACAACTAATTGTTTCATATATTCATTTGATCATGGTCAATAAGATGAGCTTGCAAATCAGTTTGTTGAGGAATAGGTTGATGTCCCGAGTCTTTTCTTGTTAGACAATGTTGCAGATGTTACCGATTTTCCTATATATGATCAATATGAGGATTATTATGATAATGATCTCCTAGAACAACCAAGTGCATTTCCTCTATTAGGAAATGTCCTTCTCCATCAGTGTAACGAGACAAATCAACTTACATATCACAGTCACAGAGAAGAGGGTACTGAAACGGCTGAAGGAAATTATTTTCCTTTATGCTTTTCTTCATTTGAATTGCTGAAAGAAAATGCTAAGCTCATCGTTGAAACAAAGGAGAGTATGCTGATGCCAAATCACACTGATTCACTAAGACAATTTGAAAAGAAATTGCAGCCATTGGTCAAAGAGAAATATGAAAGGGAGTGTGTTCAACAACCTAAAGAAATGGAAAGATGTGCACATGACATAAGTAAGCAAATGAAGAATATTTTGAATCAGGTGAAGGAACTGTGCCACTATATTTTTCTTCTTTCAAAACATTGAAGAAAAATGTTTATAATGTTTCAAATTAGACATCCTCAAGACATGATGTTGAATATCCAGGGCACAATGGAATTACAAATGAAAACCATATTCCATTGTGTTTTTCTTCCTTTGAGCTGTTGAAATAGAATTGTGAGGTAACAAAAGAAGCAGGAAGGTATGACTGCAATAGCACTGCTTTGCATAAGAAAATGGTTATTGATGAGGAAGATCAACAACCTTCACATGTGTTAAATGATCATGTGGTTGATTACATGGGAAGTTGTTTTAGTTCATATTTGCAGCCTGTTCTCAACTACCAGCTTGAAAATGAAGATGAAGTTGATCAAGAAATTGTTGTTAAAGGTCATTTCCTTTCCCCTGAAACTAATGAAGATATGCAACAGGATTTCCAGCAAGACAAACTATTTCGAAGTTGTCTTTATTTCCCTATGAATGATGTGATTGTTGAATTTCTAAGTGGCCTAGACAGAGGTGAGGGTTTTGAAACTGCATATGGGGAAACTTCAAGCAACGGACAAGCAAATAACATAGAGTTTCAAGAAAGCAACAAAATAGAGTATGCCACTTTTCAATCAGAAATACAAAGAGAGAATGAGGAAGGAGTTGTTCTATTTGATCCCTTTGCAAACCATAGTTTTGAAAATGCATTCATGAGCACCCTAGAACGCGAAATAGTTCCTGTTGTTAGATTTCCACATTTACAAGAGTATTATGAGCAGGAATTTGTTCCCCTTCATTCATGTAGAAGTCAAAATGACAGTCGTCAAGCAAATTTCCATAAGATTGACAAAACCAAACCAGAATTGTTTAATAAACAAGAAGATAGCCTTGATGTACATAATATGGCTGACACACTTGAAGATTTTCAAGAATGTATGAATGTTTTTGTTGAGATGCATGGTAAGGTAGACAAACCAATTGCTTCCATTTCATCTGAAAATACTCTCATGATTGAAGAGGTAGAGCAAGAACAACAAACACTTGTGAAGGAAACTTGTCCTTCTGTTTTAACTCCTAAAAAAGAAACGTTCTCTTATGTGTTTCGTGACCCTATGGCATGCTATATGGAGAATATTTACAATGATAATCTACAGTTGATGATGGGTTTCCAGCTAGGGAATGAAGAGGATGATAGATCAATGTCAGTATTAGACATAACTTGCTTTATACCAAAAGTTCCATTTCAATTAGGACTATTTTTCGATTCAGAAGGGTGTTATTTACAACAACCTCAACAGGTTCTTCAACCTCTTGGTAAAAATCAACAGGGTAAATCACCTGAAAACAAGAAAGCAATGGAAAAAATGATACAAGACTGTGTTTTTATGCATGTATTGGAAGATCCTTTTGCAGTTTTGCTAGAAACGATGAAAAGTCCCAATATTTTTAAAATCCTAGAAATCGAATTCATATATAACTTCCCAAAGGAGTTGTTGGTGAGAAGATTTTGGAACAAATATATGCAAAGAAAACAAGCAGCGGATAAAATGATGGCATGGCTACATTGGCATTTTCATTTCACTTGATTGGCATTTTCATTTCATCAGTTAGGATAGGTAGGTGCAAATAATCTTGATAATCAAGCATTTTCAAAATTAGATTCCCAAATAAATTATTCAGTCAGATTTCAGCAGTATATCTGGTGTTCAGTCTCCAGGACAGAATAAAGTACGCACCTATTGTAGGAGCAGCCCATGGATGAGGCATTAGGTCTACACATTCTTTGCTACCTCGCAGAGAGGGTAACATCCCCAATTGGATCCTATGTTATCACTATAATAATTTCTTGGAAGCCCAATCTCGAGATTTGTCAAGAAGCTAAATTGGTATGAGAAGTGTGATATATTAGCAGGTAGGGTCACATCTGGCGAGCAAGGCTAAATTTAGTGGAGATCTGAGGGCGATAGGATCTAATGGGTCGTGGATCGTGGGAGCCACTGATCAATGGTCATGGAGCGCATTAGGCCCAGAACTAGCATATAGTTTAAACTCTTGAGAGCGAACCGATAATAAAACCACGGTTTCATGTCAAAGCTATGCGACATCTCCAAGCACATATCGGGGGGAAAAGCAGGTAAGTGCAAAACCGCTCAACCACTACACAATGTCACATGTTCTAATATCATTGAATATGCCAAATTCAAGGATAACGTGGGGAAAGGGACGATCGGTAAAATCAGCTCACGCCACTTGTTCAAGTACTTTTCGTCCGTATGATGCCAGGTGAGTGTCGCCAGATAACCGATTCGAAGGCTCATCATTCAGAATAGATTGGTCGAGCATGACAAATCGTTGTACCTGTAATTACTTTTGTCAGTAATTCATGATTGGAACTCAATGACTACTGTCATTCAAAACATGGGTTACATTACTCTGTTTTGGGTGATTAACGTTCTATTTCAGAACAGGTTAATCACAGGTCGAATCATTTAACTAAGGAAGATAAGTTTATGTTTTCTTCAAAACCGGGAAAAATGGATACGACAGACAAAGTGGCCCCTAATGAACCAGGATTTTCAACTAATATGACAAATTCATCATTGAAGAAGAAAGAGAAGCTAGTTGCATGAATATTAGCAACGAAATTTCATACAAAGTTTGCAGAAGAGCCAGGAACAAATAAAGAGGTCAGATTAAATCCCATCATGAAGGATTTAATCATCAACGGATATGAAAGCTATCAAGAGGAAGCAGAGCAAGTGACAGAAGACAGAGCTTAAAGCTAAGATGGTTGAGAGCATTGGAGAAAACTAACCTGCTTGGCTTGATACTTTAAAAGAAGAAATTGCTAATCTAAAATAGTTTTCAAGCTAAATTAAGTATGTTTCAGTGAATTTTGTAGTGATATGGACATGCGGCACTCAAAGCGAAAGTCTCGACTATGTCAGTTTTATTTATAAGGATCCCTATAAAATAGGAGTACAGTTGTTATACATTACTCCTTTTTTGTAACTAATGTTTATTTTTAGAACTATGGACAAGTTGATTCATTTTGAATCCCGGATGTAATTGATCTATATATATTATTCCAAAGATAAATGAAAGGAGAAGTGACTGGAGAGGGGCTTGCCCTTGTAGAAGGAGGACTTTGTAAATTCCTGGAGCTAAATTCAATATATAATGCACAAATGTTTTGAACTCTTTACGAAAAGATTCTAATGGTGGTGATACAAGATTTGTTTTCTCTCATAGTACGTGTTTCTTGTATTCCTAAATTCCATTGGCACTTTATTTTGTTCAAATTGGAGAGTTAAAAAGCTCAGAATTCATCGTATGATGCTCTCAACTTAAGCAATTTGAACTTTGTGTGTTTCTTCTTAATTGATTTAGAATTCATTTCAGGAATGATCTAATGCAGTTATGTGTTTTCTCTTTCCTCTTACACCCTACTTAAATACCATTTACAACTCAAATTCAGTGCCTCATTTAGCCTTCATCTGGACTCAAATGGACGTCGTATGCTCCAGATATCATGATCTGTTCGCTTTGCCAAATATGCAAAAAAGTCAACTGCCAACAGGGCAAAAAGTCAATGATGACATCATGCTGATGTGGCAACATCTAGAGGTGACATGTGGCAGTTGTCCATACAAATGACGTGGTAGGGTACGTGGCAGTGTGTTGACTGGGTGTACAGACTGCTGACGTGTCTAATAGGTGGACCAATCAGGGAGTGACATGTGTCACCATTGCAAGGGTGACACGTGGCACGTCCATACAGTGCTTACATGGAAACTATAGTGGTAAGTACAGTGGTAGGTGATGTGGAAGACACGTGTGGCAAAGCTGGTCGAATAGTGTGTTGACATGTGGCAGTAGCTGGCGTATGGAACATTGCCACGTGGCACCCAGGTATTGGCTATTGGTTTTTTTGCAAAAGTGTTGGAGCATGGTGGATTTGAACCCGCGACTTCTCGTACGAGGGAACGTCTTGGGCATAGGCTGGGCTACCAGCCCACCTACCTATTGGGTCTTAATTGTATGTGCTGCCACTTGTATTTAAGATTAAGTATTGGTTTGAATGGGCAGAGAAAGGGCTAGGGCTAACCCCAGCCTTCAATGCAAAGCCTTATCATAGGACCATTGCAATATGACTGTGACCTTCCTTTTTATGGCGCATGGGAATATGGTTAGGGGTATAGCCCAAGTTCATAACAACCCTCAAATCATATGACTCGAATACCACGACCACCCTCCATTGACACTTGGCGTAGAAGAAAAGGGTTACCCCGGTCGGTCGGGCCATCCCACTGACTAGGGGCTAAACTGTCAGGGGCTACAAATAACCATTAGTGCATGGAGCTCTGGGCTTGGGGCACATGGCATTCAAATGACTGAGGGCCAACAGGTTAGGGGCCAGCACACAAGCATGTTAGCGCTTGGCCACATGGAGGTCCCTAATACAACCAGGGGCCAGCTAAAAAGGGGTTGTGCCCTATTTAATTTCTATATAGTGGGTTTATACATTATAATAGTGATTTTGTTGATATTATTCATCATTTTTGGAGATTTTTGGTCAATATTGAGGGATATTGGGCCTTTTTTTGAGGCCAGATCTTGGGGGCAAGTTGGGAGATGGTTACCAACTTTAGAGATATATAAACCATAGATTGTTGAGGCCATAGGAGGACATTAAAAGCAGGTTTATGTTGAATATTTGCCAAGCCAAAGCCATTGTTATGCAGGGAAGCTATTGAGGAGCACACCTTTGTGGGTCATTTCTGGGAGCTCCGGTCATCCGATTTCAATACCGTTTCTTTTGTTGGGTTCTAGAGATCTGGTAGAACAAGACTATATCACTTTGTAACCTCTTTAGAACTGTTATGATGTCATTTTAAATCTTTGAACATAAATAAGAAAGCCTCACCCACTGAGACAAAGGCCCGAAGACGTAGGCGAGATTGTTGAGAAAAAACTTAAGTGGTCACATACCTTAATGAGATTATCTTTGTTTAGAGAATAGGTTATTCTCTACTGAATAGGGCCAACCACATGAAGGTGGAAGCTCATATGGCCCCTCTCCCCCCCTCACATCGCTCTCAATTCCCCATACCCAACAAATGATTTTGTTTATATAGAAAATATATAGACATTCATGCATAAATAGGATAGTCATCAAAACATATGAACATATAAACATTGAAGCATAATGTTGTAATTCATATAAACAATGTTTGATACTACAAACATCGATAAACATCCAAATACAAGTCATGAATTTATACATCTAATTTTTCTTTGATTTATGTTTTTTTACATTCATAAAATTGACAATTGGGGTATCATAATCATCCTTTGACATTTTATTTCTTGCGCCTTGTCCTTCTATTGTTTGTGTTTCCATGCGCTCATGTACCATACTTTTGGTACATCACTGAGAAGGGTGTCGAGGCATCTGTGCAGGGGCATGAACTGCAACAACAAAAATGATCATATCGATATGTTGAAATATAATTGAAATAGCTAATTCATTATTTTGATTAACATTACACTATCTCTCTTTATCTATCTGTGTAGCTTTGACAATTGGTGCGTTAATTTCTTCTCCACTTGGTTCCTCTCACAGTTCACCCTCCTGAGCTACATGGTCTTCCATTTAGAGAAGATAATATATAAGTATAAGTCAGGAAATAAATATCTACAATCACAGTAAATATTTCTAATTCTGAGGCATACATATCGGAATGGGTACTTTGCTCCCCACTATCATTGGACACGTGCACCCTTGTATGACATGGCGTATGCTGAATACCGCTAGATTCACTGCTACGGTGTCACTGTTGCTTGAAAACAAACATAAATACTTAGTTAAGGGTGATATAATAAAATATGAATAGACTTTACAAGCATGCTATTGCAGTTTGCTTATTCATTTCGTTTACCTGCGTGGCTGGGGAGATTGGAGTCTGCCCCAAGCTTTTCCTATATTCAATCACACTTTTAAAACCGTGCTTGTAACCAAGCTTTAGGTCCTCCCCAGTGGTAGCATTGTCAAACATATTTAAATGCAATGCATAACACCATTAAAATTACCAATAACAAAAACCGATATTTGTTCGCTACTGTTAAATAAATATTAACTGCAGTTAATCATTTAATTCTTACAATTCAGGATTTTAGTTTTCCATAGCCACCCTAGCCTAGTTCATGCTGCCCATTCTTTTCCATTCTATCCTTGGTTGATTTGGAGGTGTCAAATAGCCTATATATGGAATTTTTGAAAAACATTAGATATCAAAATTGTTACTTAAAACAAGAAATAAAAACATAAATGAGCATATTTCATTAGTAATATGACATGTGTTGTACGTTGCTTGACCAGCTCGTGGATGTCTTCCTTATTTTTTAAACAAGTTATCCTTTGCATCCTCTATCAGAGCCTTCCACTCTTTCTCCGGAACCATGGGAGGGTGCTCATGCTTGAGGTCTAATTGCAATTTCTCCCTATATTGGGCCCTGGTATATTTTAAATTCTCGCCGGCTAACTTTGTAACCACTTTCTTGTTGAACGTATTGTCGAACAAGTTTACCATGTGGTCTATCAATTCATCTTTCCTTTTTCTATCTTGGCCATTCCACCGTGTGCGAATGGTGGGGCCAAACAACTCCAAGGCTTTGTCATTCAAGTTTCTATAGAAAACATTGTTTCTCGCAGAAACATGTTATCCATTAATTTATAATAATCTCAACAAATGTCCATTTCAATTTCATGGTAAAAATGAATCAATTAATTAAGAAATACCTACAATCTTTTGAATCTTGATTGAAACACATGTGTCATCCACCAGAAAGGTGAGATCTAGTGATCTGGTGCTTTTAATTCGTTTTGCTCCATGCATAATAGCTTCCTCTCCATCTACAATACATTCCTCTCCGGAGTCATGTGGAGTCCTAGGGTTAGGCTCATCATGCTCCGACGTGTCATGCCGGTCAACTTTTTTGTTGCATTGGACCATCACTGCAACCGATAGCAGTTGCATGATCGATAGGTTCCAGCTGGGCCACGAGGTTTAAAAACTCCTACAAATGAAAAACTTTACTTTATCAGATCATATAGAAAAAAAAAATGGATATGAAATTGTCATAGCTAATTAAAATATGTGAAGATGCAACTTACCCCAAAATTAGTTATTAAATTTTGTAGCTCTGCAATTCTTGCCCTATCCTCCTGTGTTAGGGGTCTTTTGCGAAACAAACCTAGATATCTATGTTTTCCTTCTTCAAGGCCTTTGCGACAGTTGGTATTGGTTCAGTGGAATAAAATATTTTGACCTCATTAAGATCCTTATTGGGTGCCTTCCCACATTGACCATGCCACAATACATTGATGAATAAAATTAATGAGATGAACTTTAACATTTGAGAAATTTAGTTATTGTAGTCATGAGTTATTACTGTATTTAACATTTACCTGTTGAGGCACAGTGGGTGCCTTTCCACGGTCACCCTGGACAGATGTAGCGGGTGATTTTCCACGGTCAACCTAGACAGAAGTTGACACAATAAATTAGTCAACAAAATTTATGAAATTCACCTTTAACATTAAACAAATGAAATATTGCAATAATATCAGAAAAAATAATGAAATTTTAGAAATTTAGTTGTTGTAGTCATAAGTTGTCACTATATTTAACATTTACCCGCCAAGGCAGAACAGGTGCATTTCCACAGTCACCCTGGATAGATGTAGCAGGTGATTTTCCACGGTCACCCTGGACAGATGTAGCAGGTGATTTTCCACGGTCACCCTGGACAGAAGTTGACACAATAAATCAATCATCAAAAGTTATGAAATTTAGTTATAACATTAAAAAATGAAATATTGCAGTAATATCCAAAAACAAATAATGAAATTTCATAAATTTAGTTGTTGTAGTCATAATTTGTTACTATATTTAACATTTACCTGCCAAGGCACAGCGGGTGCATTTCCACGGTCACCCTGGACAGATGTAGCGGGTGATTTTCCACGGTCACTCTGGACAGAAGTTGACACAATAAATCAATCATAAAAAGTTATGAAATTCACCTATAACATTGAAAAAATGAAATACTGCAGTAATATCAGAAAATAAATAATGAAATTTCAGAAATTTAGTTGTTGTAGTCAAAGTTGTTACTATATTTAACATTTACCTGCTAAGGCACAATGGGTGCATTTCCACGGTCACCATGGACAGATGTAACGTGTGATTTCTCACGGTCGCCCTGGACAGAAGTTGACACAATAAATCAATCAACAAAAGTTATGAAATTCACCTGTAACATTAAAAAAATGAAATATTGCAGTAATATCAGAAAATAAATAATGAAATTTCAGAAATTTAGTTGTTGTAGTCATACTATATTTAACATTTACATGTTGAGTCACAATGGGTGCATTTCCACGGTCACCCTGAACAGATGTAGCGTGTGATTTCTCACGGTCACCCTGGACAGATGTTGACACAATAAATTAATCAATAAGATTTATGAAAGTTATTGTAACATTAAAAAAATGAAATATTGCAGTAATATCAGAAAATAAATAATGAAAAATGAAATATATGCAGTAAAAAATTATTGTTATACTTGATTCTATTGTATGTAACAAACTTATTGGGGTCCTTATTTACTTGATTCATATCATAATTGACATCCCATTATTGTTATCTTCGTATGCTTTGGGGTGTGAGTCTTCTCTTTTATAGTTTCATATAGTTGCATAGTTGCATATAGTTGCATATAGTTGCACAGTTGCATATAGTTGCATATAGTTTCACAAGTTGCATATAGTTGCACAGTTGCATATAGTTTCACAAGTTGCATATAGTGGCATATAGTTGCACAGTTGCATGAGTTGCATATAGTTGCATATAGTTGCATTGTTGCATAAAGTTGCATAAGTTCCATAAAGTTGCATAAAGTTGCATAAGTTCCATAAAGTTGCATAAGTTGCATCAGTTGCAAGTTGCATAAGTTGCATGTTGCATAAAGTTGCATAAGTTGCATTGTTTCATAAAGTTTCATAAAGTTGCATAAGTTGCATAGTTGCATAAAGTTGCATAAATTTCATAGTTGCATATAGTTTCATAAGTTGCATAAGTTGCATATAGTTGCATAGTTGCACAGTTGCATATAGTTGCACAGTTGCATATAGTTGCATGTTGCATAAATTTGCATGTTGCATAAAGTTGCATAAGTTCCATAAAGTTGCATAAGTTGCATAAGTTGCATGTTGCATAAAGTTGCATAAGTTGCATTGTTTCATAAAGATGCATAAAGTTTCATAGTTGCATGAGTTGCATAATTGCATAAAGTTGCATAAGTTTCATAATTTGCATAGTTGCATAAGTTGCATAAGTTCCATAGTTGCATAAACTTGCATATAGTTGCATAGTTTCATAAGTTGCATGTTGCATAAAGTTCGCAAGAGGAGCGCCCAAAGGCAAGCCGTGTTGGAAAGAGGAGTGCCAAACCAACAAAATCGAAAGAGCCAGTGGCACGGGTGCAGTGGGAAAACACCTTGGGGTTTCTCTAATGCAATACAAACTTGGGGTTTCCAGAGGCAACGCAAGTCAAGTTGGCAAGAGGGGTGCCCAAAGGCAAGCTGAGTAACCAAGAGGAGCGCCCAACCAACAAAACCAAGGAGCCAACGACACAACTCACATTTGGGAAGAAACTTGGGGTTTCCCAAAGCCAATGCAAACTTAGGGTTTCTAGAGGCAGCACAAGTCAAGTTGGCAAGAGGGGTGCCCAAAGGCAAGATGAGTAACCAAGAGGAGCGCCCAACCAACAAAACCAAGGAGCTAGCGACACAACTCACATCTGGGAAGAAACTTGGGGTTTCCCAAAGCCAATGCGAACATGGGGTTTCGCTACGAAACACCAAGGTGAGTTGAAAAGATAGGCTCCTAGAGACATGGCAAGAGGGAGAGCCCACATCAACGAAGGGAATCCAAATGCAAGGCCCCTAGTGTTATTGATCTGCCTAACAATGAAAGGGGGAAAGTACCCATCCCTCACTTTACTTTATGTTATAAATTCAAAGTGACTTTATGAGCTCATTAATCATGAAGTGAATTTATTAACATAAAGTGACTTAGGGAACTTAAGTAAAGGAGAAGAGGGAACAAACTTCAAGGCAAAGTTGGCTCAGATTTCAAGGAGTATTTTGCTACTAAATTTGAGATAAGTTTGGTTGTGGAAAACTTATTATCTATGTTGTGATATTTTTTCTTCAAGCTCCATATTATATTTACTCTTCATTGGTTTTCCCCGTGGGGGTTTTTCTAGGGTCACGTTGACCAAAAATTACATGTGTTAAATTCTTGTGGTTTGCATATTTCAATATCAACATGTAAGTGAAAAAGATCTAGAGGTGTATTTCATGTTTTATTGGTTGTAAGAAGAAGTGAATGGACAACAAACGTTTCCTAATCTAACCTTCCAAACAACAACATTAAAAGAGCCTTAAATATGTTCTAAATCCAACCTTAAACTTAGCAGATAAATCCGAATTGTTAGTGACAATGAACAAACCTTTAAACAATCCTATATCAGTCACAAAAACAGACATGTGGTGGCTTCCCTTTAGACCCTAGAAAATCTTCAATCATTTCTATGTTCCTTCTTGTAATTGTGATTGTTCCCCCTCTCAAGCACCCCCACCATAATTCTACCAAAAGAAATTTAGGAGCTTAGTAGGCAAAGAAAGTCAAGCAAGACAATCCATTGCAATTCAAAGTTTTTCAAAAGAATTGAGGGATGTTCAACACAAAGAATTAGGTGAAAAACTCTAATTTATAATCATGTAAGTAACTTGGAACCAAATTATGATTCAATCAAAGGTTATAAGTGATTCATAGAGAGTCATTTTGTTGGAATAAAGGATTGACAAAGTGGAAAAAAATGAGGCTTATGGAGGTAAATCTTTGCTAGACCCTGGGAGACAAATTTCTACTAGACCCTGGGAGATGGATTAGCTCACAAATGTCAACAGAGGAGAAAATACACCTCAACATAGAAGATAGTGAAAGTTTTTTTTTCTCTTGCTAGAGTGAACCATTGACAATGTGAAACAAAACATGGCATGTAGAGGAAAATTACTATTAGATCCTTCGAGTTGTCTTAGTTCATAAATGTCAACAAAGGTGGAATTCCACCTCCATTCAAAGGATGGTGAAGCAAAGGATGATGGGGAAAAGAGAACAAGTGTAAATATTATGAGTATATGGTTGTGATAGGAAGCTATAGACTCGCCCAATATCAAGCCAACAATATCAAATTCTATATATTTTTTGTGCTGCCAACTTTGCTTGTTTGGCCCTAAAATTAAGTATTTTAGATGTAGTTGGCATTTTTCCATTTTTGGAAGAAAAGTCATGAACTACTTTGGAACCTCTTGTGAGTATAACATTTTGAATTTTCCATGAGTTGCACATAGTAAGAATATTCAAGAGGCATAGTCTAGTTAATAGTATTATTCAAAGTTTCCCTATTACAAAATCAAATGATTATTGTCATGGAAGTGGTCGCGGTGAACCATATTGCCACTATGAGTCTCTCCTAAGTCATGTGTTTAGTTGGGATTTTCTTCTCTGTGTTTTCTGGTTTCCCTCGCAGTGGATCATACTAATTTTTTTTCCAATAGATTCAAGTACGAGTACTTTGTGCAGCCACTTTAGCTCGGACTTTGAAGTTACAGAAGATACAGTACCTAGATCACATCTTCAACAACCCCTCTAGGGCCTTTACCTTCACAAGTGGATCAGATAGTTACCCTTCTAAAAAAAGGGGGAGAGGAAGATTGTTGTGTCTCTCAAGCTTCATGTTTCCTTATAACGAGTGAATTCCTAGTTATAACCTGAAGACCAATGAAAAAAGATCAACCTCATTGACTCGTGAGTTTGAATTGGATCGACAATCGAACGAGTTTTTTCAAAAGTGTAGTCAATGAGTCTATGACTCACAATTAATCGCAAGTATGATCAAGTCAAATTCGTTAACTCCAATTTTAACCCAACATGTATGCGATAAACCCAAAAAAGGGCACCATTCACTCATGTTTTATTTCATTCCTTGCATGTCTTCAAATTCATCTCGCCCACACCACTTGTATGCTTAAAGTGAACAAGAGGACATATTTCCACATGTAGGGTTACCACACATGCATCTTGGACATCATTCAAGCATACAAACAATATAATATTGCAAGGGTTTCATTGTGCCACAACTAGGGTTTCATATCAATATGCCCAAGATGCAACACTACATGCTCTAACACTCATTTCTTAGTTGTTGTTAGGGTTTTCGAGATTAGAGGTAGGATTTTTTTGTTGTTTTATTTGTTTAGGAATTATTTATGTTGTTTATTTAGAGTTTTTTTGGTATTTGAATTTTCAAGAATTTCAACATTTTTAAAGAACATATTAGCCGAAAGTAACAGCCCTAAACCCTACAACAACATGGAAACCCAAACCTCAAGAGTGATAAACTCAAACCCAAAATAGTTAGTATGCCAAGGGAGGAATTTTCACATACTTATTGCGACAAGATTCCAAGGGGAGCTAAGCTCAAATGTAAATTTCTAACTAGCATTTCAAACTACATCAAATTTCTAACTAGCATTTCAAACTACATTAAATTGTTTTCAAATTTCTAACTGATGAATGTAAGATCTTATTAATACATTTGTCGCTTTAACAATATTAATCTATCCCATGCTACAATACCTTCTAAGTCTTGTACTTCTTGCTAAACTTTCGGGTCATGTCCTAGATTTCTTCTTCACAAGTGTTTATTTGCTAAGAAAATTACTCCTTGTGTACCCTCAATATCACTTGAATACACTTCTTGTGTGTCTATTGTAATTCTTTCTTTTGTCCTTCCAAATTTTATATCGTCAACTACTTATTCTTAGTAATTTGTACCCACAACTTGTGTTGCTTCCCATGATGACTCAATTATGTTGCAAGGTAGCTATACATTGTTCCTATAATTTTGCATTCTACATAGTCTAACTATATAGACTATAGTATGCATGTGTTTCTATCTTGAGTCTTCCAATTGATTCATGGAACTTTGTATATAAATTGTCCCTCATAGTATTGAATTTTATATTCCCTTGTTGCACACAAGGGAATAAATACCAAATATAACTTCTAAGATTAACTACAATATAAAATTCATTTTCTTCCTACTTAAAATTGTCTCTTAACAATGAAGCAAAGATGCAAAATGTTGTTGGATTTTAGTGAAATTGACCTCTTGGAATGTCTAGGGCCTCAAGGACCCCAACAAAAAACACATTGTCCACCAATAGTTGACTTCTTTGGCTGGACTAGATATTCTTTGTTTACTAGAGATCAAAATTGTGGGTTTTATGCTTCATACTGCCTTGTCAATCATTTGGCTCGGGGCTAGATTTCTTCAAGTCATGCTAATGGAAAAGGAAGATCGTAGTCCTTGTATCTCTAAAGTTTGTCAATGTTGTTGTTGAATGGGATATAGACACCTCCCAACAACTTGTGTGGATTCTTCTTAAACTAGACAGTTGAATTTTCAAGTTAGTCAATATCTATGCCTCTAATGATATCAGTGTGTGTGCAACCTTTTGGCATTAGATGGCCAATGACCTCCCTGATGTCCCCTAGCTTATTTGTGGGGATTTCAACATGGTATAGTGACAAAAAGACAAACAAGGGGCACATCCTATACAATTGTTGGTCAGAGAGAAAATGGCTTAGTGGGTGCTAAAGGCCAAACAGGGGCATTATGACCTTAATCAATAATTGAAGGCAAGATTCCATTGAAATATGATTCACATGCAAAAAATTCCACAAAGGGGCTGAGAGAATTTGTCAATGATTGGAAAAATCCCTCTTATTAGAGCCAAACTCATTTTCTGACTCAACAAGAGGTTGGTCAATCCATGTGCATAACACCACCACTTTATTTCCACCTACCCATCTGGTTTTCTCTATCTTGGGGAGCAAAGTGACTAGGTATGCCTCAACCCCATTATATTTTGAATGTCTCCCATATTCAAACTCAAGGTTGCATGGATTGCATCCACCTGGTGCAGAATCCCATTCCCCAACCACATGGGGATTCTAGCTGGATTAATTGGTCAACTAATGTTATTTCAGAACTATAGCCTTCTTGCAAAGTGTGTAGGCATAAGATAACCAAAATCCTACGGGGTTGCAATTATGTTGCACCCCATGAGTTAGATGGCCTCATGAGAAACCTACAATGGTCTCCATATGATGAAGATAAACAAGCTCTAGCTGCAAAGTTACACCACGTATAGTGGGTGGATGATATCAAACAAGAAAAAGGCACTCCATTGCATTCTCGATTACACTAGATAAAAATAGGCAATAGACCTATCAAAGCATTTTTCAAATCCCCAGTCACCAAGGAGGCTAGGAAATCCATTTTTTCCTTGAATAAAACCATAAGTTTTACAACCAACCAAGAGGAAATTGAACATGAATTTGCAGATCACTATAGGATGGTGCTCCAATCCCAAGGGATGTTGATGAAATGGCTAAAAGCTACCCAAAAATTCCTTGATATTATACCTCTCAAGATTTCAAACGAGAAAATGAGAAAATGAGAGCCCTGTCGCTAGATGAGCTAACTAAAACCCTTCACGAAATGGTTGATGATAATGGCCCAAGCATGGATGGCTTTCCCTATGAATTCTACAAGGCCACCTAGGATTTTCTGGGCCCAAATTTCTTACCAGTTTACAATGAAGCTCTACACAATCGATCCTTGGGGATGACAATCAACCAAGGGCGTATGCAGTTCATAACCAAAGCAAGAGACCCACAGATTATCATAAATTTGTGGGCTATTAAATTGCTCAATATTTCATACAAAACATTAGCCAAATCTCTAGCCCTGAGGTTGAAGCACTTACTTCTAAAGATTATTTGGCCTTAATACACTAGCTTTAATCGAGGTCTATACATTCTCAACAATGTCGTTGCAATTTGAGAAGGAATGGAATGGGCACAAACCTCTGCCTTGGATGCCTTGTTCATCAAGATTGACTTTAAGAAATCCTATGAATAAGTTAATTGTCCCTTCATCTCGACCATACTTAAATCCCAAGGGTTTGGGCCACCTTTTCTCATGTGTTGAAACCCTCTTTGCAAATGTGTCAACTTCCCTTTCTATTAATCATTGTAAATCAAAGGAAATTGGGCTATTCAAGTCCATTAAACAATATTGTCCCTTGGCTCCATTCCTTATGTCATAGCCGCCAAGGGCACATTTGAGAGATTCCTCTCCTTGAGCTAGAATCTGGCCAATTAGTAAATGTGTGTTTTGTTGATGACTCTTTCCAAACTATCTCAGAATACCTGCAATCCTGGAACATACCATGGAGTGCATACTACTTTCTGTATAGCCTCTAGGTTAAGCATATAATGGGCCAAGAATCGATGCTATGGGCAAAGCCAACACACAATGCCAAAGTGGATTTCATCTCAAACCTAGACTTGGATTCAACCAAGCCAAATATTTAAATGCTTGGGTATCCCCTTTGCCTTGCAAGCCCCTTAAGGAACCATGGAAAGAAGTGGTGTGCCAAGTGGAGAAGAATATAGATAAGTGGATCGCTAAACCCATGTTGTTGGAAACCAAATTACCAAAGCACTAGAATTTCTAAAACTACATATTGGGAGTCAATCCTATAGTCACAAACACAATGATGCACAAACAATAGTTAGATTTGGGTTTGGGAACAAAGCCCACAAAATTACCATTTTTTACGGTGGAATGCTTGGTGGCCTCCTTCTCTGCCTCTGTCTTTGTGCTTGGCCTCCGTATCTATCTTTTTGTTTGGCCTCCTCCTCCTCCTCTTAGCCTAGCTCTTCTCGGCTTTATCTCCTGCCCATTTCCCCTCTTCTTTGTAGCGTGAATGTTCCCTCTATTTCTCTATCGCACAAGTGTGAATGTGAGTGATCTAAAATCATGAATGCTTGGCCTCCTTCTCTATCTAATTTGTGCTTGGCCTCCTTCTCCTCTTGCACTAGCTCGTCTCGGCTTTATCTCCTACCGATTTCCCCTCTTCTCTGTGAATTTGCCCTCTTCTTTGTAAATTTCCCCTCTTCTCTGCGAATTTTCCCTCGGTCATGCGCAAGTGTATTGAGTGTGAGTGGTGAGTGATGTCTAAATTCGTGAATGATGAACACGCGAGTGTGGAATGTTTTGTTTGTTTCAAATTTGTTTTATTTTTATTTTTTTAATTCACATATTTTTTATAATTAATTTATATTTAATATATATATATATATATATATATATATTAATTGATTGATATTTATAAATGTTATTTATCGATTGATTTTAATAAAGAAACTATATATGATGATGCTACAAGAGATGATATGTGACAAAGAAACTATGCAAGAAATAGCCAAAAAAACTTGGAAAGGTTGTATCTATATAGCCACCAATATGGAAGGAAACTATGGAGGAATGACCATGTTATGGAACTCTAATAGAATCATAATGATGAAACTCACTCTAAAACCATAATATCATAGGTCATTTCAAAGAAATAGGCTTCAAGGAACATGAGGATAACCAATATATATGGACCACCTAGCCCATTTCATAAGAGAACTTTCATTGAATCCCTCAAAGACATAGGGGATACTATTGTTGGAGATCAATGGATAATAAGAGGTTATTTCAACCTAATAACATCCCTTAGTGATAAAAAGGAGGCAATAGAAGGCTAGAAGAGAACAACCTATACTTTAAACATATTATTGAAGACTTAAGACTAATGAAAATTTCCACAACCAATGGTCATTTTACCTAGAATAATAAAAGGGGAGGCTCAAGCGAGATTGATGTCTGATTGGATAGGTTTCGATTCTTTGAAAAAATATGTAGTAAGGGTTTTGGGGCTATAGGGGAAGTCTTACAAGGTGCAAGGTCAGACCATTGGCCCTTCTCGCTGCAATGGGATAATAAAGGAACACCAAAATAAATAGCATCCAAATTTGAGCAATTATGGTTTTCACACCCCAACTTGCAAGCAATATTTTCCGAATGGTGGAATGAGGGATGAAACATCCAAGTAACTAAAATGTAAATTCTTTAGTAAAAAATAAAGTATCTCGAAACCAAACACAAAAAATGGAATGCAAAGGAATTAAAAAATATCTTCTAAAATAATTGGCATCTTAAGAAGCAAATGGCCATCCTACAGAGACAAGTCATGAAGGAGGGAATGTCAAAGGAGGGCACTCCTTCATCAATGATCACTACAATAATGAATTTACATAAAAAAAAAGAAGCAAGAATGCCTCTCAAAGCATAAATATATAGTAAGATGGCTCACAAATGGTGACAAGAACATGCATTTCTTCCATCGTACCACCATGAATAGGTGGAACCAGAATAAAATTTTATTCCTAATAGATGCACAAGGAAACATAGTAGACGACCACACAGATATAGAAAAAGAGCTCATGAATTACTTTAGTGACCTTGTCATTGAACTTTTTGAGGACAAAAGGCATCCACTAACTATACCACCAACATATACCCAGTATGGTCTTTGAGGATCATAATTCTTTCCTCATGAACAAGATATCACAGCCATTATAAGTGGAACTTAGAGTTGTTAAATACATGGTTGGAGGTAAAGTATGATGTTCATACAACTTTGCAACCGACTTCTTTCATGCTTTCTAACACACAATAGATAAATAGGTTTGTAAAGTGGTGGAAGACTCAAGGAGATATGGATGAGTCTTCAAAGATCTTAATGCCACTTTTATAACACTTGTCCTCAAAGAAAGTGAAGCAACCTTTGCATACAAATTTAGGCCCATCTCTCTATGCAACATCATCTATAAGATCATCACCAAGGTATTTTCCAACTTATTGAATTCCATCATGAACACGATCATCTCCTAAGTGCAAGCATGATAACCGAAAGTAGGAAAATTCTATATGAAATCATAATGGAACATAAGATCACTCACACCCTTAAAACCAATAAAAAACAATATATGATGGCTAAGATCGACATGTCTAAATATTTTTATAGATTAAATTGGACATTTGTTATTAAAATGCTTAAATCATTTGGCTTCTTAGGTGCTTGGATCAACTAGATCAAAAACGTAATGTCCTTTGCCTTATTTTCTATCCTTTACAACATAGTCCCCTCTACCCCCTTCTACCCCTCAAGAAACATTCCCAAGGTGATCCTATTTAACCTTTCCTATTCATCCTCATAGATGAAGGTCTTGGACCTTGCTTTAAAATAGCCACTAATTGTGGATCACTTAAAGGATTGAATATCTCCCCTCATAGTGATCCCCTCCCACATCTCCAACTCATTGATTACACTATGCTTTGAGGAGACACCACTTATAAGGAATCCAAATCTTTCAAAAACATTATGGACACCTTTCTCCTAGCATCAGGGGGTGGATGGGTCATATCAAAAATAGAAAATCTCAAGTATTTATTTTAACACCCATAGAGCCAACATCCTTTGAATCCTAGGGATTAGTAGGGGTTAAGGGATTAGCATTAGGGTTAGGTTTAAGGAGGATATGAGGGTTCCTCATTTGGTGTTGTATGTTCTAATATTTGGGTTTAAGGGTTATAAGAGCTTTAGGTTAAGGGTTATATGTATTGGTGTTGATAAGGGTTAGGGGTTAAGAGTTGTAAGAGTTAGGCATTGATATAAGTTAGAAATTGGGGGTTTAAGGGGTTAGTTTTTTGGGTTTATATGGACTACAAGATTGCAATAATATGCGTTATATGTGGGTTACATGGCACACATTCTATGTTATACGGATCAATGATGATAAGGTTGATGGGTTTGGGGATTGGGGGTTATAGTGGATAAAGGTTAAACATTAAGCATGGTTATACTGGTTATACTGGTAAAAGATTATAAGGTATTAGGTTAGTGGTTTTAGGGGTTTGGGGTTATATGAATTAGGGGATATAATCTTCAAGGATTTAAGAGTCTTAGGGTTATAAGGCTAGGGATTAGGAATCATAAATGTTAGATGTTCAAAGCATTAGGTATTATGAGTGTGAGGATTTATAGATGTTATATGATTAGATTTGATAGAGGTTCTAAGGGTTAGTTTTTATAAGTTCATATGTGTTCTAGGTTAATTATGTCATTTACAATTCCTTAAAGGTTTAAAGTTATATGAGTCATATGGTTAGGGGTACTCATTGTGGATAATGTTTATTATAGGGTGAAAATTCACAGGGTTTATAACAATTAGGAGTTATAGGTGTTATTCAAAGTAAGGGTTAGGAGATGTATGCCATGTTAGAGTTTAGGTGTTAGAATTACAAAGTTTAGGTGTTAGAATTATAAAGGTTAGAGGTTATAATAATAACATTTATTGGTGTTAGTTGTCTATGATTATAAAGGTTAAGGGATAGGTGTTATATCATTATTTTTGGTGTTAATTCTTAAATGGGTTATGAGTTACAAAGGATTGTGTTTAGGAGTCATAGGGGGTAACTAAGGGTCATACGAATTAGGGTTGATGTTAAGCCCTAATATTGGCTCATTACCCCTTAATTGGGGCATATTACATTAGTAATGTTATTTTATTTATGTCAGATTTATTCCATTAGTTGTAATTATACCTCCTAGTCTCCTATATATACCAAGGAGACATTTTCATTTGGAATCATCTTGTACTTGAACATTTAAGTGGGGTAAAAGGATGTTTCCCCCTCGAAGAGGCTTATTATCTGAAATTATCTCTTTTTCAAGGCGTTGAGTACCTTTTTTGAGGTTTTTCTATGCTATATTGATATTTGGTTCTTAACATATGGTATCAGAGCTCAAGGTCTTGGGGTTTCGCTGCTACATTTGAGACACCTTGACATTTTCACTATAACTTGTTTTCTAAAACGTTTCAGAAGGAACGACTTGAAGGATATTTAGTAGACGGATCAAGGTACGTTGGGTTAAAATTTCATCTTCTGAGGCCTTATACTTTTAGAGATACAACCTGTACAAGATAGGGTTTTGGAATCATCCTGAACTGAGTCATTGTGGAATCTTCGCTATAAAAAAATTTCTGTAACGTTTCAGACCCTGAAATCCAGAGGCTATTCACAGAAATTAGTAAGGTATCTATGGTAAAAAGTTTAGCTTCTGGGTCATCTTAAATTTGTAGATACACCCTGTGTAAGAGAGGGTATCTGACTAGTCCTATTGACTAGTCTCAAGAAGGTGTTCCAGGTAAAAAAATCATAACTTCTTCCTAGAGTATCCAAATTGAGTGGGACTAGTTTCATTGGATCATGGAAAGTCTGTAGTATTTCTGGTACTAGTTTCAAAATTTTATATCAATTATTTTGTGTGGGGCACTCTATACAAGTGAGATCTCCTGGAAAGGCCAAAAATCGGCAAGTTGTAGGGAAGTTACCGTAAATTCCACTTGGTACATCCAATTTTGATCAAACCTATAGCATTGCAGAGAAGAAATATAAGAGAACTACATAAAATCAATTTTCATACCCAGAAGGGCTGAAACTTGGGAGATACAATAGAAGAAATATTGTCTAGCAAAACCACCTCAAAATCAAGGTTCAAAAGTGATACTTGGCCAACATGCCACCCAAAAAGGGAACTTCTACACCAAATAAGCCTCCAAACAATCCTACTTGGACTCTTGATGAAGGTGAAGAAATGCGTAGGGACATAAATGATTTACAAAAGAATATAGTAACAAAAGATGAACTACAAGAGATGGAAGCTAAGTTGGAGGCAAACATGGATGGTTTAAAAGAGGAGATCATGGAAGTATTGAAAAATTTCGTAACAGAGAAGACACTTGAATGTGAAAATGCATCCCATGAAATTCATGATGAGGATACAAGGAAGGTGAATCAAGAATGGAGAAACTCCAACTTTGGGTTGAAGACCAACCACGTTCCTAAGATCGATATGAGGAAGTTTGATGGCAAGGACCCAATCACATGG